>JACSZP010034393.1:4779-21242 GCA_016161895.1 Pinna nobilis
ATAAAATCCCTGAAAAGAATTACTATGTATCTATACATGTAGAAAATTCTGATGCTTAAAACAAAGAATGCCTCTAACAAAGTCAAAAGTCAATCCCCTTTGACTTCGTTATAGACCAACTCCACTGTAGTAGAATTACTTGTAGTGTTAACCTTTCTACTCCTGCCAAAAAGTTGTGTTACTTTGATGCCAAACAACCAGTTTTCCAATCTTAAGTTTATCAAGAATTAAGTAATTAACCCAAGCTTACCAGTATAATTACAATCACCTATAGAAGAGGGCGATCAGTATATTCTAAAATCAACATGCTTGTTGAATAATGATAAAATGTGTAAATTTGAAACATACCGTAAAGGTTCTTCTTCTGGTCTGTCACCTTCCTTACTGATAATTCGTTTAAGGCGTGCTGCTCTTGGACATCCCGAGAGACTCCGATGTGAGGCATAATTTCCTGTCACATGACCTGATCCATCACAGCCTGGGGTTGGACATCTGCCATTTGTATATGGTATAGACGTGTATGCTTTATTTGAGCCAATACAATACAATGCACAGCAGTTTTGTTTTTGTAATGTACAACACAAAACAGCAGAGTCCAATATTTTATTTTTTCTCAACTTATGCATACAATACTGAGAGGTTTGAAATAACAGACAACATGAGAAAATGTTAAAATTAAACTTTTGAGACAAGAATTTAAGAAGCTTATGATATTTGTTTAAGATGACTGAATCTTATAACTGTATGTGAATGCTATTAAGAGATGATATGATGTGTATATGAACTGAAATTAATTCAAAAGATGACATTCTCTGACTTTCTCATTTATCAAGTATTTATTTCAATGAAATGATGTTAAGATATTGAATGAAAAATGAGAGTAAGAAGTGATTTTACTTTTCAGAGTGATAAGAGCAGAGATTATGACAACACTGATGAGCTATTTTATATGACTAATTATAGTGATTACATTTTTGTGAGATAAGAACATCCGACAACATCAAAAGCAAATATCCCAGCATGCAACTTCATATCCATCCCCCTTCCAGTGTTGAATATCTGTGTACCGTAATACTCAAATTATAAATCACAACAGCAATTCTAGGAGAAGCAAACAACAGCTATGAAGAAATATAATAAAAAGAACTCAGACTCATTGACTATAGAAGTATTTGAGAGAGGACCAATCACCAGTCAAGAAATATGTGCCATGTGACTTACTTCATCTCAACCTGATTTGCTTGAACAGTGGCTCTATCAGCCAATGGGCAACCAGAAAGACTTCTGTGTGATGTGTAATTTCCTGTTATATGACCTGACCCATCACAGCCCGGGTACGGGCAGTGAGAGCTATTTTTGCCGTCTGTCATCATTATGGGGGATTCATTTTCTTGCTCTCTGGAACTGTACAGTACCAATTTGTATTGGTTTTATTTCATCATAAGAAAACAAAGTTAATGTATGCACTGGTCAAGTTATTAAGTGATGTCATACTAATTATACTCTTACTTATACAGTACATTTTAAAAGAGATAAAGAATTTTTCTAATGCCGTCAACCCCTTAAATAATTAATTTAGATTGCCCTGCCCTTAAATTGTGGCCTGGTTTAAAATGATATGAAGGGCTGACAGTGTTACGAGTTGGTTTGAAACATGGTCGCCACAAAGATGAAAATTCTCGATAATTTCATTTTTGGAAAAAGAATGTTGCATTACCATGTTGTTTAAAATAAGTCAGTCAGTCTATGAATTTATCTGTCAACAAAATAATTTTTCTTAAGCCAAAGTTACATGACCAGTTTTTTTTTAACCCTGTCAGATTCATACAAAACTTTGATGAAAAATAATAAACATAAAGTATAAGAAATCAGATAAAACACAACAATAGATATAGGAGAACAGAGATGGTCAAAGAAAACAATGATGGAAGAAATCAAATGACGATAAAAGCAAATTAAGAAGATGAAAGTGAAACTGAACACAAAAGAATAAGGAAAAATGCAAAACCAAAAGACAGATTGCGCATCATAAACTTTATTTTTCGTTGACTTGTACAACATATTACACCAATACTTGGCTGTAAATGGATAAAAATGGTAATCTCGGCAAGTGATTCCACTGAAAGTTGGGAGGCGCCTACGTCTACCTAATTATCATGAGGAAATATGTTAAGTTCATCTACACACTAAAAATTGTGATGGTTTTGAAACAAAGAAAAATGTACATACATTTGAGAAACTCTAACTACTTGTATCTAAAATACAGAGATAGATATTAGTCTTTAGTTCACTCAGAAATCTCGCTGTACAATAACAACTTAATTGTTGTAGTTTCCCACCCTACAAAAGAAATAAGAATGACAACTATTTTCAAACTTTTTTAACTAAGTTAACAAGTACAATGTACTGATCTGAGAGATAGATGTGAGAACCCTGTATCAACCTGCTTTATCTGAATGTGATATCATTGCCAATGGACAATACTGGCAACTTCAGAAACAGTATTCCTGACCAATGACTACATGCACTGGATATATCTCAAAGCTTACTATGATCTCTGACAAAATGAACAAAAACTGATCTTGTAAATCAAGAGGATAAACTTTAATATAATACTTGGAAAACAAAACCTGTTATCAGATGCAGAGAAAAAATAATGTAAAACTGAAGCCACTTCTGTCCAATTTAAAAATTTGGCACAAAAACCTAATATCTACTTAATAGGTATCATGAAGTCTACACTACACTTCATAGTCAACAAGTTACTATTCTGCTTAAATGTATCAGAAGGGGGGGGGGGGGGATCAGTGGAATCAAGTGCAGGAGCCACCAATTAACAACTTTAAAATGATGATGAAACATAACAGTATAACATACTACTTATTTAGGGTACAAACATATAAATTCATTTAAAATTACCTTTCAGCACTTAAGTCCCCACATCTGTAATAGACAATATTGGCAATTAATTTCCAAGAAGAAGAATAGCAATTCAAAACATTTCACATTGCCTACACACATGACCTTGAAATAGAAATGAACCACCTACAGCTCATATTCTTTATGAATGAAATGCTAACTTGCAAGAGTGTTATATTGAAAACTGAATCATAATTAGATCAATTATCACAAATACGTTAGTGATATATGAATTAAGGAAAAAATTAATATAGATTATTTGATTCATAAGTATGACAAAGGATTACCTCCCCTTGTCATCTTTTACCAATCCCTCTGGGACTTAAATGCTGAAACACTGTTTTATATGTAAATTCTAATTTTCACTAAATCTCATTACATCACATCTGTAAATGTTGTTTCTGTGATCACCTTCAATTACAGCAAACTGGAATCAATTCATATTTAAATACTTACATGTAAAAGACATTCACCAAATCATGATGATTATGTAAAACATTTAAGTTCATTAGCCTCACATAAAACTTATTTGTATACCTTAAACAATACTACAACAATCTGGACCACATGCCGTCACTTCTGATATTGCCTGAATACTTACAGAAGTGCCATGTCACTCAAAATAAAAACTACGAAAATTGTCATATCAGACTCATGGATAGTCTGCTATCATTTCTCATGTTAGCATGTTCTCATGCTCTTTGTGACTGTTTGCAAACTGATTGCTAATCATTCTGTGCATCGGCACTAGCTTCAGTATAGTCAACTGATTTTAAAATGTTCAACAAATTCATCTCAGAATAATGTGTTTTTTTCTATATTTCAATGAAAGTGTCACTTCAGTTCTGTATGATTTTCAAACATAATTCCATTTTACATTTGATACTGTGATTTCAGCCATCAAGAAGCTTCAATTTTAACCCTTTCAACACCACAAACCAAAATGGACAGGTCTAACGCAATAGAAAAGAGCATACCATTCTGATACTTGGGGTTGAAAGGGTCAATTACACTAAAATACTTCCAACATATGTGATGCAATCTGCTATAACAATCATCTCATTGAACAACTGAGCTCAAAATATGAACATGATTATGTTGTGGTCCAGCCAATATAATCTCAATTTCCTGAACCAAATAAAATTTACATTTTGAACCAGTCAATTTCAAATAAAACCTCAGCAAATATATCCTATTGTTAGTTTAACTTGTTTTTTTGGGCATGATAATGAAGCCCTCTGGAACCTGAATGTGTTGTCCTGACGGACTGAGATATACTGTGCTGGGTCTAGGTTTCGTAATAGATTTTCTGATAATGCTTCCATGAAGTTTAGCTTTAGGCCTTGACATAAGAGGATTAGGAATTGTCAGTGCTGTGACAGATCGTGTAAAGTTTACTAACTTGGATGCACTCATTGTCGGTGTTTTTCGATTTAGACTGCTGCTGGCCGTGACGGATGATGACGGCGGAGTGTTGACCCTGTCAACTGGTGTGGATTCCCTGGATGTATCCTGTGATGAGGTGACGGATGACGATGATGTACTTGAGTTAGGCTTTTTCATTCCAGGACGTCTTAAGATGCTGGGACGGATTGGATCTCTCTTAGGAACTTTGACCACTGGGGCTGGCTGAGCTTGCTGAGCTTGTTGTGCCTGTGGAGGAGTACTAGTACTTTCCTCATTGTTTGTGGAGAGTACAGTGTTCGGCATATCTGTAACTCCAAGGATGGTCATTTCTGGGTGATTGTACTTTTCAAGCTCTTTGGCAAGATTGTTTCTTGGAGTTTGCGGAGACACAAGTGGCGTTAAGTCTTTCCCTATCTCCAATTGTTTTGTTAGAATCATTGGCCGTAAAACTCTGTCCGTTTCTGCAAAAGATGTTAGAAAGTATGAAAACATATTCCTTTCGAGTGAAAGGACTGACAGGTATTGAAGATAATCATTCTGTTACTAACATTAAGCATCAAGGTTTTGTAGCTGAAACAGATCATTGGTTAAGGGTGAAAATAACAATGCCCAGACCTGCAACTTACAATCTCAAGCTGACCTTTTCTGACACTATGCTGTAGCTGTAACCAATTGTTTCAGTAACCTTGAAAATACCCCCTCATACACCACTCTTATTCCCAAGTATAACTTTTTGGCGTTACAATATATCACACATTTAAACACACCAATGAAAATTAAATAAGCTGATTTCTTCACTCTATAGTCAACAAGTACATCAATTATTCAAGTAAATCTGACAGTTAATTCCTATCAATATACCAATAAGATAATTTTCTGTAATTGTAGATCTAAATCTATCACTAAAGAGAAGTTCTAAGCAAATTCAATATTTTGGGGGCTATACATTACATTACAAATATGTAAACTTTTCCAAGACTTAAAATGAATTGATTCTCATAGTTTTAACACTGAAGCAATATATATTCATTTATATATTCACTTAAGAAACTGTGATATTCTGCACTACTGCAGACCCCCTTTTCGTATCTCTCATAAAACGTATTACTATATAATCCAAGAGGAATAAATAACTGAAGTTTGAAACATCCTGTACACAAAGCTAGAAGAACTCTTTTAATAAAAGACCACAAATAACACATGAAATATGGTTCTAACTGTTCAGAAAATGTTGAAACTTTAACAAAACTAGGAAAGATATGACAATAACGTATAACATAGAATTCTGTAACAGAGATAAACATTTTAATAATTCCTGAAGATATGAGGTACAAATTTCAACAAAGCAACAGCTTCATCAGTATTTCAAACAATAATAAACAATGCAGCAAAATAACAAAGTCACCTCAATGTTTGCACCAAGTCAATTACCAGTGTAGCTCAGATTCCCTACACACAATTATGCAATACCTATAAAGCTATTACAAACCAGTAAACATTCAGGTGACTTTGATAAAAGCAAGTAGAACAATAAATGCAAAAACCCATAATGATTCAGGGCAACTTGAATGTTAACTTGTCATACTTACATAGCATACACTAAAATTACGGTGAAAACAAATATATGATAAAGGGCTTGATATATTTGATATGGCAAATAGTTTAAACAGTACTAAATAGGTACTGCTAGCTGCAAATGAATATCATTTACTGGTACTTTGTAGCTTTGATCAAACTCATTTTCTCTGGAGACCATGCCTATTTATGGTAACCTTAATGACTGATGTTGAAGTTTAGACAATGATGGTAATCTACTAGATGATTTTTGAAGTGAAGATAATTGGTGAATATTGTAAGCAAAATGTACATTTCAATCTTTATACCTAGTCAATTTCATTCATCAAAATTCTTTTTGTTATTTTTTTCATTTTTTTTTTTAGTGGAGCCAGCTTTTATTAATGGAGGAGAGACTCTGGTTACTATGTATCCCAGAAGAGATCTCCAGGGTGCCATAGATAAACTGGCAAACTTTCTTATATAATTGACTTATGTTACAGGAGGGCCTCATAACCCTACTGACTAGAGGTGAGAGACTTAACATTTTTCAAATGCAATGCTTCAACCAATCCATCACAGAGGCACAACTAGTTCATCTAGTCCAAGTCTCGAGCATCATTTCAAAGAAATACAATTTTGTTCATTACATGATTGTGTTGGATAGAAATAGCATCATTTCTGATTATTTCAGAGAGTTTTCCACTTAGTTTATATAGTTTATAGTACTGTTATTCCACATTCTATTAAAAAATCTTTCACTCACATGGAGATGTCACTGAATGCCATTGAAGGACTTCCAAATTTAGTGACATTGAAGGACTTCCAAATATGGTCTATGCTCAGCACTTAGGACCACTGAGCAGAGAGAAATCTCTATTGCGGTAACCCTAACAGTAATACGAGGTTTTTAGTGACCTATTCAAATGACCTGCAACTTTTGCTTCAGATAAAGGAACGTGTGATGAAGGTAGAGTTACTATGTAAGCGAGTTGCATCAAGATAAAGATAACATTCAGTAATCAGATTTTTCTTTTACATAATCCATAAAGTGGCTGTGGTTCTCAGACTGTATGTTGTGCGACATTTCTACTAGGCCATAAGCTGACAAAACAAAATTTGTTAAAAAACATGCATTTCACAATAATCACACACATTCTTCTTGGAGCATACCTATTGACAACTACAAAACTTAAAAGTTGAGCTAATCCTCCTAATCAATCAATCTTGATGACCCTTCATTAGCACTGATTACTCTATCAACTATCAGAGAAAATGCGGCCACATCCTAACTCATTGTGTAATGTTAGTATTAGTATTGACATAGTTGTGTTCTTCTTAAGTGTCCTTCTTAAGAATCTTTAACTTCCCATGAAGGCAGCTAAAGAGCTACAATTTTTTTGCATATGCTTGGCACTCATGGCCATTGAACAATGAGGGATCATTATGGAGCCCCCACTGTTGGACTGTGACATTGGCAATTTTTTTTTAGTGTCTCATTTAAAGGACAGGTAAAGCCCTCCATCTCCAAACTCACTTAAAACTTTGACCTCCCAATCTAAAGGACAGCACTCAACCAGGAAGCCAGAGTAGCTCTCAAAGCAGTTTGTAGCAGAATTTATGAAAAATTTGTCAAAAGCTATACAACCTAAATTTGCTGAAAGTTTAGCAGATAGATGGCAAAGTCTTGATAGTATATATGTGACCTTACTAGTATGATCCAGCCGTTGTGTTGTTTGTCTTTTTTTGTTCATGTCATTTTTTAAATTCTATCATCTACTTTATTATTTCAATGTCTGTTACAACTTATTTTTCATCACATGAATTTTAAGTGGATTCACTGGTTTTACAAATTTGGTATCACAACATATAGGAATTCTGATATACAACATAGTTATTTGCAGGTGACACAAAAAGCTCTACATTCATCTATGCTTTACTAAGTCTCCATCGTAAATTACACCTAAGCTTGACTTAAACTTCATCAAAGCTTGGCTAAAACTCTATCGTAAAACCTATCTAAGCTTGGCTAATCTTCACAACAGCTAAGCTTAGCTAAAAACAAATCATAAAATCAATCTAAGCTTAGCTAAATAATCCATACCATAAAACCTAACTTATCTAGGTTTTATCTTTGGTATAGTCCATCTTAAGTTAGATAACTAGGCCTACACATCAGCATTAGAAATTATTTTCAAACTGAGTAAGGTAGTGCTCCATAAAAACAGAAAAGAATTGTATGAAGTTTGTACCGACCCGCAGCATTTTCAGATTTACACTTCTGAGCAGCAAGTCTAATCAGCTCTTTCTCATTGCAAGCAGCTAGAACTGCCTTGGACGGGTCGTCGTCTTTAGGGAGCAAAACAAGATGTAGACCTGACACCAGAAAAAAATAAAAAGAATGCAAATAAAACACAACATCAACAAGTACAAATAAAACAGCAAAAGATCTCATGTTAACATGCTCTGGGACAACAACATAGAAAATGTCGTATGGCAAGCTTGATGGCCTGGGAATCTGGTAGACAAGTTTACTGCTGATATGTAAAGAGGGAATAAAGTGAACCTCAATGCTAGTTAAAACAGAAAAGTAAGTTGAAGATATTCTATTTAAGTTGAAGATATTCCATTTATTTCTAAGCAAAGATGGACAAAACAAAAAGATTTTAAACATTTCAAGGAAATGACTTTAAATGACTGACTATCAACAAAATTATCCATTATCTTTTAAAACAAACTGCAGATGGGAACAAAATGTATTTCCACCAGTGTTGGATACTTCAAAGTCGTAAGCGGGAAATTCTAGGAAACTAGTTATGATTCTAATAATGGCATGTGTTTATTTTACTTTGGGAAATATATCTTAATTTCAAAGTTATAACGCAATAAAATGCTTCCATTTTTATTGTGGTAGGATCCAATAGATAATACAGTCCTAAATCATGGAGGGTATAAATTTTTCTTTTTATTTCAATCCAAGAAAATTTGAAATCAATTTCCTATTATAAACAGGTGTAGTGAAACAAGCATATATGCATGACAAAAGCCATACAGCTAGTGCAAACGGTATACAAACACAATAAAATGATTGAAGTGTTTATAACGCATAGCATTCTAACATATGCTGTAAAATGAACACACAAAACTAGAACAAAAGTATCTAACTTTATAAAAGGATAGGTCTTCATGTATACACAAATCACTAGACATTTCATAAATAGCAAATTCAAAATGTCATGCATTTCAGTACAATTTTTTTCAAGTCATTTTCTCCTCTCACCATTACTGTAACACAAAAATAACCTGTATTTTTTGCCGAGTGCAGTGTTCTCCCAAGGCCCATATAGCACAATGATACCACTATGCTATTTCAAGTCATTACCATGCTATCTGCATTTCCCACACTCTATTTTATCGTACCCCCACTCTATTTTTCTGTCCCACCACCCTATTTCATTTGCATATCTAGCAATTATTGAACTAGTGTTTCATAGGCTAATCTACATACAAATATTACTCATAATGCATCCCCATGGTCATCACATGCTGTAATCTACTGTGTGGTGCAATTTACTTTTTTGATGATTTGCCACCACGCTATCCAAAATTTCTGGGAAGAACAGTGGTCAGTGTTTCCAGGAAATAATCGTTTTCTTGCAGCAAATGAGACTCATGACTAGCTTTATTACTTGAATTCTTAGACATGAGTGAACAGTCCATTTTTTCCTTCATATTTTTAGTATTTGACACCTCAAAATGAAAAACTGGGTACTATAAACCTTCAATCGAGGACAAAATTACATCACGTTATTAGGAAGAGGTAATTTTGTCAAAAAGAAAAATGATAATGCTAAAGAAATCAGTATCTTTCATTTCAAAAATTGAATAAAATAATGAAACAAACTCAGGTTATCACAACCTATGGAAATTAAAATGTTTGACAAACCTGATTTTTTTGCATTCTGCTGCGTTGTACTGACTAGCTTTCCCATTGCGGCAATCGGACATCCAGACAAGCTAGAAGTAGAACAGTTAATAATAAAAAAGTTACCATAAACTATCTTTAAAATCTCATATCCAAATGTATAGCGATTACATGAAATTGAGATAGAATCTTATTTTCAATTAACCTGCTTAGGAACATCAATGTGTCAACATTTATATTATACCTATAGGGATGCCATGAAAAATCTGTAGTTTAAAAGTAATAATGATACATCAAGTACAGTAGAGTTGAGAATTCAGTGCTATAAAGAATGGATAAGAAGTCACAAAAAAATACTATCTACCCAAATTAAAGACGGCTGTGACGCATAAATAAAAGTATGCCTCCAACAAAGTCAAAGGTAAAACCCCTTTGACTTTGTTATAAACCAACTCCACTGTATATGACACACATTATCTTAGTGGCTATCAATCAAACAGTTCAATTACTCTACTTTGATATCAAAACTATGAGGAAGACACAAATGTGTTTCAGGTGGAGGTATAGACACATGTAATTATGTATGATACGACAATCACTATAGGCTTGGCCACTTTAAAAGCAGGGTCCTAATTAATCGAATTAAAATGCAATCTTCAATATGCTCCTCTCTTGAAGATCTACAGCCTTGAACGCATCAAAGTAACACCGTCAAACTCTGTAGGCAGAAATTTGATTGGTTCTTTGCAAAGGTCAAAGGATTTGCCCTCTCAATGGGCTTTCATTAGATATTCAAGAGAGGAGTGTATTGAAGATTGCATTATAATTAGATTGGGCCCCAATTAATCAATCTTAGCTGATCTTTTATATTCTAGTCCATTTACTGTATACATCTATTTCACTATAGCTCCCAAAATCAATGACAATTTCTTGGCTGATCTCCAATCTCAGTTTTGAAAGTGGGGCAAAACCCTGCCTGCAGCTTTCATTTTTAGACTAAATCAAATAAAATAATTATAGCAGCAGATTTATTCAAGCGACTTAATGAATACATACCTTCTGTGGGTAGTTCTGTTTGAATTGATGTGTCCTTTGCCATAGCAACCTGGAGTTGGGCACCTGAAAAAAAACAACATATAGTGAGCATCTATACAATAAACATATTCAAATTATAGCACCACTTAACTAGGGATACATTATTCTCTTTCTGAGATCAAAACATACTGAAGAAAAAGGTAATGTTTCTGACCCAAAATTTTCAGATAAACAATGTATCTTTTTCTCTACTTTAATTCCACTTACCGTGCCAGATTTTCATGCATCGCAACAACTGAAACAAATAAATAAAACTAGTAAGTTTGATGGGAAAAAATTTATTGAAATTATTTTAAAAAGAAGATCTGCTTCTGAAGGTTTCTAGGATGTGAGTTAATAGGTAAAAAAGAAGTATACTTCCATAAAAATTTATAGAATAGGACTTAAGACTGACTAAAATCTGGCAATTAATTATAATAATGAGACTTTTGTTTGGAAACATCTGCTAAGAATTTTTTAAAGAGTTTCCTTTTATACAAAACTAAAAAATGATGAAGATAGCTTGATTTTTCTACACAGAGAGTGGGGAGATTCCCTATAGCATCGAATCCTTACTTTCTGGTGGTGCCGTTGCTTTCCTTGGACAGCCAGACAAACTGTTAAAAGAATCAAATCAATCAAGTTTTTTTTTCTAATACATGCAATTCAAAATTTACATTTACAATTTAACTAAAAGTCAGAGTACTTACTAAGAATACATACATATATTACATATACATACTTGTACATCATTCAAATATGAATGGACCTGTACTGTACATATTTTCTCCTACAAATTATAAGTTTCAAAGTTCTTTTTCTGCCATGCTAACAACCAGTCAAATTTCAACAAAGGAAACCCATAAGTATGTAATGTATCATCGCTGGTAGCCGGCAGCTATTCATTTGGCCGCTGACGTTAAATGACGTGATTTTTTTTCCATTTTGATATCACAGTACAATTCTCAACTGAAACTGGAGCGGCTGAAGTAAGTTCATGTCATAGTAACATTTATTGTGATGTCATAGAAAGCAAGCTTTCTTTCCTTAGGGAAAGACAGAGTTTCTATTTCATGGATGATTATTTTCTCCCACACTTGGCCGTGAAAGACAATGCTTACCCGTTAAAAGATAACTCTGTCTTTCCATAGTGAAAGACACTACCGAAAGACAGCAGGCATGCGCTTTGACGTCACATATAGAAATTCAACGGCTGAATGTTGTACAAAGTTCCATGTGTACATACATTCTAGTCGTGGGGGTATGAGAGAAAAAGAATCAAACATGGATGTGTCAAGTGGAAAAGGAAATCTAAACCCTTGTGGTGAGAATATGAAAGTCAAATCCTCCGGAAACCCTCGGATTGGACAAACAGATTCTTACAACTCGGGTTGAGATTTCCCTGTCCACTCATCACACTCATGTAAGATTCTATTACTCTTTTTCGGGCAAGTGGGCAAACTTCAGTTGCCTGATCCAGTCTGCCAGCAAAGCAGACCCTTAAGACTACCAGTGGATATTAAATTTTTTTTTTCATTTTCAAAATATGCAAATAGGTTTCTAAACAAATTTTTACCTTCTGTGGTGGGAATATAATCCAGTTATATGTCCAGTTCCATCACACCCAGGTGTGGGGCATTTCACATCTTGAAAATGAAAATAAAAAATATTGAGTATAGTGTGTGGATCTTTGCTAAAAGAGTTCTTTACTAAGAAAAACTGGTAAGCAGCAAAAAGTCTACTGAGTAAAACCTCTTTATTTGTACAAAAGCAATCAACCTTTGGCAATTTCAAGGTATTTATACTCACACATAAGTTTAGCTATTGCAAATCATGACATCTGCTTAAACTATGACAAAGACTGTAATGGCCCAATTGTACAAGTACTGGTAAATGCAGCATATTTATCTTTATCTAAACTTAATCACTGACCCCATAGTGCATATGCTGTACTTTTGAGATATCTCACAAATCAGACCAACTTTAGCCAGTCACTCAGGTGGTCTTAACAGGAGGTTGTACTGTATAAACACAAATCTTAATTTCTTATGTTTAAATTGTAACTCATACAGAGAATTCCACCATGTATGTTTTAAATATTTAACTTTGAAATGTTAAAATTCCATGATTTATTTTCAGTTTCTTTATACTGAGCACCCATCATTGCCATATAATTGTGCCGTTACTAGGCGACATTTCAGATCTCTCACCTTTCTCCTTATCTGCATTGCTGTTCTCCTCTTTCTGTAACTGTGGTGCAGTATTTTCCGGAGACCTTTCCGCTAAGTCAGTACCTGTCTGCGTTGTATCAGTATCTGTCTGCCTCATTTCAGCATCTGTCTGTGTTGTGTTAGTACCTGTCTGTGTCCACTCTGCCACTACCTGGAAGTCATCCACTTGATCCCCACAACCAATGCCAACAGATACACTTTCTTTTTCTGTTTTGACCTCTGTAGGTTCCGTTTTGACACTAACAACAGGAGTATTAGATGAAGCACTACTAGGTTCTGTATGTGACTGAATTTTCGCACACTGTTGTTCTATTTTCATTAGAATTTCCACATCAGAAGTATCATCTGTTTCTGGTTCAGTCTTGACTTCTACTTTCACTTCCTCTTCTGTTTCGATCAGACTGCCACTTTGTGAGGAGTCCTCATCTATTTTCTGAGTGACCACTTGATCAGAGTTGGACACAGGTTTGACTAGTGTTGAGTAGCTGAGTGTTTCAGATTCATCGTCCCCAGAAAGACTCCTCAGAGCTCTTTCTGTTTCACGAAAACATTTTTGTTCATCATTCAATACTTCCTCCTCTTGTACATTGTGTGCAGATATATTCAACTGGCCATTTCCAATACATTCTACTTCCTCAACTTTCACTTTCAGAGAATCTCCAGACTCAGTATTTTCAATTTTGATATATTTGTTGGGAGTTATATTCTCACATTCTTCTTGTTCAAGCTTTCTTTTCTTTTCTGTTAACTATAATCAGAAGAAAAACTTTTGAACTCTGATTTAAGACAAACAAAAAATAATATTTATCGTTTTCACAAATTTTTCACATTTCACTACTCTTCAATTGCACTGTTTAATCATTTTTGCAGACTGTGTATAAAGCTAAATAGAAAAATATTTCCTTGTCCCCCATTTAGCAATTAGATTTAAACGTAAAGGACAAGGGCTGTTACATGTAATACTAAGTAAATTTCATATGGCTATTTTCACTCATATAAATATGATATGCAATATAACTCACCAAGTGCATGTCTGGACTGCTTGATTTACCTGCATCCAAGAAAGAAAGAAAGAACAAGTTTATTGTCAAACACTAAATCATAAACAGCATTACATGACAATGTGTAGTCATAATATTCAAGATACTAAATCACTTATAATTAGTTTGTGCCCAACATCAGATTCCTTGCTTCAGATCGTCACTGCGGCCTACAGTTCATTTACTTGTCACATTATGTGAACCAACAGAGATCAATAATGCCAAGACTTCTGATTCTTTCTAAGTTGGCAGGAAATGCTGCATTATCTTCAATATATGTTCTTATAGCCTTACCTACTATTGATCCTAGGCTATCCAATCAGTTGCTAGAATCCCCAATGGCTGTAATTAATGTAGCTCCAATTGACCGTAATTCTGATAAAACTTACTCCCGTATAAGGAAATAAAATTTACTTGAAGATTACCACATTGAGCAAGACAGAATGAAAACTTTTTCTTATTTTAATATTTTGGCTATACCCATCAGTCTTTCTGTTTTAGATGGATGCATTCAGTTCTTACTGGAGATGGGAGTCTGGTCAGTCAATGAATTGGAATTCAGTGAATAAAGTAGCCTAACAACTACATGTATCTCTCCTATATGTTCATGTACCGTAGTCATGGAAATGCAAACTACAGGCAACTGAAAGCCCTGTCCTTTTTCTTAAATATATGTATAACGTTGTCACTCTGGTTGTATACAATACGTCCTAAAAACCTTAGGGGATAAAAATTATGTGTTTGTGAAACACTGATACCCCAAATATGGCAGCAAAGTAATTTTGCAATATAGAACAACAGTTATGGTCCAACGTTAAGCTGGGGTTTTTTTCTTTTTGAAAAGTAGGTAAAACTCCGAGGTCAAGTTCACTAGGCAACAGTCTTGGTACCAAATGAAAGTGTTGGTCATGGGGAATTTATATGTGAAATACGCAATGGCCTATCCCTTAAAGTTTAAAAAATATGGTCTAGCTTAAATTTCTTTAAAAGTAGGTCAAATTCAAAGGTTAAGGTCACTAGGTCAAGTCTTGGTATCAAATGAAAGCACTGGTCATGGAGAATTTAAATGTGAAATATGCATAGGCCTATCCCTTAAAGTTTAAAATATATGATCCAGGTTAAAGCTTTTTTAAAGTTAAGTCAAACTTCAAAGTCAAGGTCCCAAGGTAAACAAGGGGCCCAATGGGCCTTAATGGTTACCTGAGTTATGGATTTGGTTGAAATTGGCCCACTGGTTCCTGGGAAGAAGCCTAAAATGTGAAATCCTGTACATACTGATAGTAACCCTATGGGAAATATTTGACCCAAGGACAGGGTCAAAAATGACCCCAGGGCCTTTTTTTGGACAAACTTGAACCTATACCCCAAAAGGATGCTATATTCCAGAAATCAGTAGATTTGGCCTTGTACTTTCAGAGAATATTTTTCAAAGTTGCAAAGTTTGAACCTTTTTGGCCCCAGGGCGGGGCCATTTTTGAACCCAGGGGGATGGTTTGAACAAACTTAAGTTGTTGTTGCATTGTTGTTTAATGTCCCACTCAAGAATATTTCACTCATATGGAGACATCACCAAGTGCCGGTGAAGGGCAACAAATCTTGCCTGTGCTCGGCACTGCTGGCTGTAGAGCAGGGAGGGTTCTTTAACGTTTTTACTGTCTCATCCCAAAGACAGGGACGGCCAACCGCAGAGTGGTGCTGCGGGAATCGAACCCCGGACCCCTCGGCTCGAAGTGGAACAGGCTAACCACTCGGCCACGGATTTGGTTGAAATTAGCTTACTGTTTTCTGAGAAGAAGAAAAAAATGTTAAAAGTTTATGCATGATGCAAGGTGGAAACGGATGGCAATAGGTCACCAGAGTAAACTCCCCTGACCTAAAAATGTTGGTACCCATTGAAAGGTCTTGTCACAAAGAATACACATGTGAAATATGAAAGCCTTATTATATATCATTCAAAAGTTTATGATTTTGTGGACAGACCGACGGGAATAAACTATATGCCACCGTATCTGTTTAGGAGGCATAGAAATAACTAATACATGTACAGTCAAGACTGTCTAAGTGACTCCCTGTATTCAGTGACTTTAAAATTTAGTAGGCCTATACTCTTACCCTAAAAGTGAAAAACTGATTTACCCCAAGGGTTTGAAAAGTGGGGGTCCTCTTACCCTCAAGCTGAAGTTTTTTGGACCACTGCTGTGTTGTTGTTGCGTTGTTGTTTAACGTCCCACTCAAGAATATTTCACTCATATTGAGACGTCACTATGTGCCGGTGAAGGGCAACAAATTTTGCCTGTGCTCGGCACTGCTGGC
>JACSZP010034394.1:0-16923 GCA_016161895.1 Pinna nobilis
TAGAACTGCAGTATTGAGTTTCTGAGCCAGCGTAGTTAATTTTTGTATTATTAAACATTGCTTTAACCAAGAAACCGACACCGGGAGCATAATATCATCTTCAGATGGAGGGGGGTGTTGATCACCGTAAACTTGTTCACTGAAGTTGATTCTTTCACTTTTCTTTTAAAATCGGTTAATCGCATAGTTCGGTTAATTGCATAATTTTTTCTGACAAATAGGCTATGCAATTAAGTGGAATCTACTGTATCTAGCAATATTTCGTGAAACAATATTTTTGCAACTATGCATGTACAGGTAATAAATGTATAGTGCATATCCATATCAGGTTAAAATATTTACCAAAAGATTTATGTTGTGTGAGAATGTGGTTTTGCATAATAATGCAAATAAAATCAGATTTACATTACTTTCAGAAGTTTCGGACAAGATTTTTTAAAAAAGAGTTTACAAAGGAAACAAAAAGACAGTGAGCACAAAATGATGAGCAAATGCCATCCTGGTCAAAGGCTAGATCAGCTAATAAGAAGAAAAGGGGAGGGGGGGGGGGGAGGTGGTGAGTGTTTTACCCATAGAGTTCTTCTGAGTTCTGTATCTGGTAACTCTGTGGCCAGCTTCAGACTTTCATACGAGATTTTATCCTTAGGTCTTTGATTCCAGGCAAACAATACTGCCATTTGAAAGGTAGTTACTTCTAGATCAAACCGTCCTATATCATTTCCAAATGTAATCTGAAATTTAAAAAAATCATTACTTGAAATGTAAACCACAGAGCTTTTTTTAGCTGACCAAAATCAAGTGAAACATTTATGAATTACTTTACAGACAAATCAAGGTTTTAAGAATGTTTTAACATAGAGCCTTCTTCCAACAATAATGCTAGATAAACATCATTTGATGATACATATAACAATTGTGTATATGTTCTGGCTTACTACTGCAGGACCACTATCAATACAACATCATACGACATTGAATGTTTATTTAGGAGAATCATGAATTTATAATTTTGCAAAATCTGCGGAAAAAACATACAATGGATCTTTTTGGGAAATATAATACATCTTTGTTTGAGAATGAAAACAGTCCAGGTAATGCTTGTACTTAACCTATTACTTAGCAGATATGGGATGCCCTATCTCACTGGTTGGCATGTTCTCCTTCTAATTGTTCGGTCATGGGTTTGAATCCATGCTGCACTGCAGTTGGCAGTCCATATCTTTCAGATGAGACGAAAAAACTGACGTACCATGTCACAGCAGGTGTTGGCATGTTAAAGAACCCTCAATGCTCGAGGCCATAAGTGTCGAACAAAAGCTAAATTTGTTGCCCTTCACTGGTGACATCTCCATATAAGTGAAAGATTCTTCAGTGGGACATTCAACAATAATACAACTAACAGCTTAGCAGATATTATGATTCTCTCTGACTTACTATGCCGTTTGACATCAGATGATGCCACTGTAGTTTACGGCCGCTGTGTTTCAATTTGTAAAATTCTTCTACTTGTGGAATATAATCTTCTAACTCCATTGGTAGAGACACAGAGACTCTATCACTAGATCTGGCCCATGCTCCCGCATTCAGTATCTTAATATTGATGGAATCTGGAAAACATAGAGTAAAACTAAGTACATAAACACTACCGGTACATCATACACTGTAGATTCCCAAATAAAAGCGAGGAAAATTAATGTCCGCGTTATTTCGTGAGTGGACGCCCTCGCGGATTTTAAATCCTCGCCTTTATTTGATTTGGCAGTTTTGTACTCAATGGAATCATAATTAGCGAATCTTATATCTAAGGTTTTGAATTAATCAGCTAAGAAGTATATCATTAGACCAGTTTTTGTTTTGTTCTTTCAGAAACCAGGTTCAGAACGTGAAACTTAATTCCCTGAAGTTTAGAACTGGCGATTTTGAGTTCTTGCGATCTGATAGAAAACGTCAAATTCCCAAAATTTAGTACTCCCGAAAAATAAGGAAAAAAATACAGTAAAAGTGCATATTTGACTTTAGCTTTCTCATATAAGAAATAAAAGTGTTTAACATCAATAGTATGGATGGCAATGCTAACTTCAGGGTAATAATTAATATGGGTCAAGGTCAGGGCATACCTGTAAGTCATAAGTAACATTTATGGGAATCATAATCCAGGTTCTCAATACTTGAAGGAGATGTGGGCAAAATTAAGATTTCAAATCATACATCCAGAATGATCTTGACATTTGACCTTTGACCATGAGACAAGGTGGGCCGTAAGCTTGGATCATGCGGATTATGTTTTGTAAGTTTGATCTAAATTCATAAAATTGTTTGAGAGATGACTTGGGATGGATGGACAAAGCAGCTGCTAAATGCTCCCCCTAACAATGTAGAGAAATACTGTAACTTACACGTACTTCTGTCTCACCTATGAACTGACAACCTGTACTACAATGATTCTTCCTGAAATCATTCTATGAAGATGATTGACTACACTGTACAGTAAAACCTGTTTTAAGAGACCGTCCAAGGGAAGGAGCAAAAAGGGTCACATATGACAGGTGGTCTCTTAATTTAGGTTAATTATATAGGTAAAAACCATTTCAGGAGCAGATATTTCGGTCACATAAGACAGGTTTTTCTTTAATTCAGTGGGTCGCTAAGGCAGGTTAGACTGTATTTGTGTACATGTATTTATTTACCTGCAATATCTTCATTATTGTTTCTGTGAGCATCTTTGAATTCCTGATTCAGATCATCACTGACTTTAATATCCTGGAACATCCTGGCAAGTTTATTTACGTAGTCCGCTGGCATGCCCACTTCCTGTAGACAAATTTGTCAGAAATGAAATGTCACTACATATAAAGTATTGATTAGATTTAAAAGACTGATAAATCACATATTACATACTTAATTGTACTCACAAAATCATTACATCTAAAGAAAGGCTGCATTGGAACGTGCATTTAAATTCAATTGGAGTTTGTCATTGAATAAATTTTGAAACTGTTTCGCAAATCTACAAGGGGCTATAACTCTGTAAATAAGTATCAAAAATTTGTGGTTTTCGAATTTGCTTAAGCTCTTATGGTGATTGAGTTATTAATTTTATTAATTATTTATTTTTATATTTTAATTTATTTAATTTTCAATTAAAGTGTTGAATATTACTTGATTTATAGAGCAGATACTATTTCTGCAAATCTACAAGGGGACATATCGCCATAAATAAGCTACGAACAATTTTGGACATCAAATTAGTCCATTAGTTATAAACCGTAAAAAAATTTCAAACTAAGCCGTGGAAAATTAATTAAATTATTTGGTGGCAACTAAAATGTGCCGACATCCCGCCCATCAATGTGATAATATAAAACGTCCCGTCTTTTGACGGGTATATAAAAAGTCAATTTCTTTTTTCGGTAGGCAAGTTGGAATTTCATTCAGACAAGTACTCAGCAGTGACAGCTTGTTTGATGGACAAGTGGAAATTTTCCTAAATGTAGAGAAGTATACTCACTCGTAACCACTCCACCATATTCTCTTCTTTCTCATTATCTGCAGACGTGTCTAAGATGAGTCGTCGAGTCAGATGGGCTTTATGATACCTCATAAACACATCTTTATTCTGTACATATTTCAACACCAATAACTGAAAAAAATATCAAAGACTTGTGTCTAATACTGAATCAACTTCCTAACTGAAAAATAGATCTATTGTCGAGGAAAATGACATAAAATATTGACGAAGAGTAGAACCATACACAAAGGACACCTATCAAGAAGGCTTTAAATAAAACAATAATTTATTGAATAGATATTCTGTCATTATATGCAAATTCTTATTGAAAAAAGATGTAAGATATCACTTAACACCACAGACATTGACAGTGCCCCTTGACAACATGCAAATAGAGATAACATTTCCAAACATAGAACGTCAAAGTAGACTCCTATCCAAGCTGGACAAAAGTTATGCCCCCATGACTGTCTGGAGTAGAAACTTTCAACTACAGTGGAGTTGGTCTATAACGAAGTCAAAGGAGATTGACTTTTCACTTCGTTACAGGCATCCTACGTTTTAAGCATCAGAATTTACTACATAAATAGATAAATAGTCATTCTTTTTTGGGGTTTTTATTCCTCTTCGTTATAGCACTGATGTTGCTTTAAGCCAATTCATTATAGACCGACTCTACCGTATACATGAAGGTATACATACTACATCTCGGAGTTTCTTCTCCACTTCCTCCGACGTAAGTTTTTTGCTGAGTGGAGTCTTTCTGAGTAACATATCACAGTAGTTTGCTAATAGCTCAGGGCATTTAGACTCTGGCTGTGTTTTGGCACCAAAACTGAAAAAAAAACCAAACAAAAAATACACATATATCAAGCTTGAAACAATACAAAAATTTACAGCTTGAAACAGTACAAAGATTTACAACATATTGTGGTGATTTTCTTTAATGTATTTTTGTTTATATTATGGTATATATGCTGGTCAATGTTTTAGCAAATGCAGTCAACTTCGCAAATAACGAGATCGCATGTAACGAGGTACCAGTTGTAACGAGAACATTTCTATTCCTGGTGCACTTTCCATGCATAACTCTCTGTAATTTCAAATAATGAAGATCGGCTAAATTGAGATAAATATCTTGCTCCCTTCAACTTCGTTATATGTGGAGTTGACTGTAGTAGCATCCACTTTTAAGTACTACAAAGAAACCAGATACAGACCACCTACATAGTATAGTGTAGCATAGTAGCATAGTAAAGTTCATTAGCCTTTAGCCTTTCGGCCAATCAGCATGTACCCTCTATAAGGTATCAGCACACAATCTCTTACATAATTAGGATATATAGAAGTCAAATACAAATCAGAATTGAGAAGATTTAAAATTTGAATCATAATGCTCTATACACTTGACCCCTTTAGGCCAAAGTCACTCATTTCATCGAGTTTCCTGTAACGCCCCTCAAGATTTTTTCATTGCGAGTAGGTAGGCTTTTTTTTTGTTTTTTGGAAAACTGTAAACTATATATGCATTTACAATGTGTAAGCAATGGACAAATATCAGAAGACGGAGAAAAAAGAAATCCTAGACTGGCAATAAAAATTTGAGTCCCAAGGTTTTGAGCGCGTAGGTCATGTTACCGCAAAACCAACAATTTTTCAATGGATGGGCTCAATTGAGTCACACTTTAAAAGGTTTTTACAATAATGATGCGTATTTCAAAACATTCAATTTCATTCACAAATATGGTATGTTCTCTGTAATTTTGGGATTCAAATAGAGTTGTGGATTTCCTCTTCACAAGTGACTGTAGTTGTTTGGTATCATGACTGGATAACTGTCTATAGTTTGGTGAATAGTTCCAATAATGATACATTTTTATGTCTTTTTGGGGTACATATCGTCATATAGAAACTGGATTATAGAAACTTTTATTGAAATTGATGATCCATGACTTTTTAAGAGTATAGATTTCCCTACAGGCATATTTAAGACCAAACATGAACATGACACATGGTACTATCATTTTATTTCAAACATCAAATATCAATATTAAAGTGATGGTCCACTGACATTCGTTATACACAGAGCTAACTGTTGGTATAAAAATACTACTTACCCCTTATTTTTCATAGGGATTTCTAAACGGAACACTGATGTGTCGTTCACCACATTTCTGTAAGCCTGGAATGGCAGAAACAAAACGCAACTGAAATTCATTGAATAAATGTCTATTTCCTGAAAGAAATAGCTGAATTAATTATGGGACAATCTCAAATGAACTTGATGAAAATTAAGTATATCTGTCACCACTACGTTCATAAGTGAACCACACTACTGAGCTCGTTATATTCTTACAGTTAAACCGTAACAGCATCATGCTGTTGCTGGCTACACATCTTTCATCTGTTTTAAGGAACTTTATTTCCTGAAAGAAATACCGGTAGCAAATTAATTATGGCACAATCTCAAATGAACTTGATGAAAATTAAGCATGTCTGTCACCAAACCACACTACTGAGCTCGTTATGTTCTTACAGTTAAACTGATCGCATACAGTCCGGACTCAAACCCTGGACCTTCAGACAAGTACCTAGTACAGAGCCCAAACCGGCTCCTCAAGCTACAGTAGTCCATCACAGTGCATTTGAGTGTGTTGTTTATGAGTATGCATGTGTGATTACCTGTATAAGCAAGTTTGTGGGCATATGTGGATATATGAGTGTGTGAAATTAGATGAAGCATTTACTTATACTTACTTTGTCTCGGGATGTCAGAAATCTAGGGTCATCATTAAATGCTTCTTGAACTAGAGTACTAAATCTGTTAAATAGTTCCAGTAATTGTTCTACATATTTCTCTGAATCCTGCAAAAAAAATATAAATAAATAAATCAGTGACACAGTTTAATCATATTGTATCTGTCTACAAAGGAAAAATGATCTCTCCACAGCACCTGATCTCACTTCTGAATTTCTAGAGATCCATTTTTCTCTATTGTCATCAGACTTGTATATGGTCTCCTGGCAGATGAAAATAATAGGATCTAATTCATCTATCAGAAGGGACATTGAAATCTCAGTACTCGTGCCCATGCCTACTGATACCAAAGACGAGGCTTGCCGTCGGTAGATCTGACTGAATGGTAATGTCGTGTGCTTCCGTATCTGTTGCAAATTACTTTTTGACTTGTACCGTGCTTCAACTGATCTGCTAATATATTCAAACTCTTACCATAAAAAAAACAGCAAGTCGACCTATATGCCCTATTGACCAATTGTTCCCTAAGTATGGTGGATTCTTGACAAGTATTGGATTTCATCGCAATTTATACATATAAATATCATATAGAGGCCATTGTGGCTCCATGGTTAGTATGTTTAGCTTTGGATCTTTAGGTCATGGATTCAAATCAGCACCACATAGCAGTTGACTTTCCCTGTCCTTTGGATGAGAGTGCCAGGCAAAGGCCAAACTTGTCTCACTTCACTTGCATTGGTGACGCCTTCATATAAGTGAAAGATTCTTGAGTCAGATGTTGTGCAACAGGGTACAGCCAACCAAGAAGGAACCAATATCATACCAATGACTGTACTGGATCTGGAAATGGCTGGCTTTGTGACTGCCTTCAACTCAAAAGAAAAGTGTTGGGGGGAGGGAAATGCTTCATGCTTACAAACTGACATGAATCCACAAGGAGAAGACAGTATAACTTACAGAAGTGATAGATTCTGCTGCTGCCATCATGTCAGCTAGACCCTGACTAACAATGTACGCCTCTAGATCATGTAACATGGGTGTGATGCCATCAGGTACTCTGTCCATAAGACTGAACATTAACCGTAATTCTGTTTGAAAAAAAGCAAAAAAAACAAAAAACATTTATCTTTATATTACAATCAATTGATATTATGTTCATTTCTTTCCTAAGTTTACAAAGATCAGGATATTTTCCAGCACTTTAGAAAATCCACATAGCTCTGTTGATATATCAATTTCAAGTGACTTTCTACAACTGTACCACTGCTTTTCAAAATTAAAATTTTCATTTTCAAGACCCAAATATTCCATCAGAATTTCTCCTCTTTTAAATACGTGTATTTTGTTTTTATTCAGAAAAAGCAAATCATCATTTTCAAGAAATTATTGTGACTCGTTTGTAGCTGGCATTAGGTAATTAAATATACTCAAATAATTCTAATTGTTATGGAATGTGCAAACACGTAAAAATAAAATGAGATGGGGAAAATTGGTTCTTGGTGAAAAATTGGGTCTGTGACCATTTGTCTAAAAGGAAAATAGTTTGAATATTTTGTCTCTAGTTCTGTACATTTACTTGTTGAGAGATAAAATAATTATTTCAAGAGATACAAAGGTTCACAAAAATATGTCTCAACTGAAGAAAGAAAAAATTGTGAGTTTGCCCTACTTTCAGTTTCTATCTCTCTTATTTTTTTATTATTTTTTTGATAATTAATATATATACTAAGGTGGCCTTACTTTCAGTTTCATTATTCTTGATCATGGCAGCACATTCCTTCAGGATTGTCTCTTTGAATGCTGTTACCAACACATTGACACAACATTCTGTGAGCTACAAAAGCAGAATAACGTAAATGAGTATCATCTGCAGATATCATATTATGGTATACATAAAGTGATCTAATTCATATTTGATAGAATAGAATCTACCGATTTAAATTCACTGCATACAAGGCTTCACCTGCTAATTAATATTAGCCTTCTAGCAGGCATAAATTTGATGATCCAAAAAAAAAAAAAAAAGAAAGAATAGTGAAAACTTGGGTGAAATTTATTTTTAATTATCTCAAAAACCATGAACAATGTTCAAGTTTAAAAGGTCACAAGTTTTAAACATATTTCACATCAATAAATCTTCAGTTGGCTAATATAAACATTGACTGGCTAAAAAGAATTCTTGTTTGGCTAAATTTATGGTTATCCTAAATGATTATAGAGTTCAGGGTAAGTCCTGAACACAGATGTATCTGCTATCGCCAACAGTCAACTTACCGTTGCAACAGAACTGCATCCCCATCCAGTCTCTAGGTAACGTAGTGCCCTGGCCTCCTCCTCTTTAAGCTTAGCATCAGCATACCGCATATAATTCTGCACACCATTTGCTTCTAGGTATTGTGGAGCTTTCAATTTGTAAAATTTTTCTGTTGCTTCTAAATAAGCTTTCTCAAAATTTTCTCTGTAGATTTTTAATTTGTCTTCTACGTCTGAACTTAAATTAACTGAAAACAAAAATAGAATTTGCTTCATATTAGTAACAGGTCAACATAATGCCATACATGTATGAACAATAGGAGAGTTTTGAGTTCATCCGGACTCCCGTTATTCTTTAAGAACTACATGCACCACGAGCGACTGGTTCCACAGATGCAGTTCCGCTGTATGTTATAAGTCGTAGCCAGATTGAATCTTATCTTTCTTTTGATGTTTTTTAAAATCAAATTTCACTTGAAACCAACTTAAAAAGGATTATCTATTAGTTGGTCTCCTGTGAGATACTTATCATGCATTGAAATACAACTTTTGTTCTTTTACGGGACAAATAAAATATCGCAAACGTAAAATATCCTTAACCGGAAGTAGCCTTGCTGGAACCTTCGTTGTGATCTCTCGCAGTAAGTCGATTCTAAAATAACGAAAATGACGGATATGGAACAACTCGAAACTCTCCTATTGCCATGGCAGAGCTTTTGCTCTATTGAATCAAGCCTGCTTGAATAGACAGAAAACAGAATAACAAATCAATAGGGAAAAAAATATCTCAAATATCATTTGTCTATATCCTTGAATGGCATAATGGTTCAAAATATTTTCAAATAAGACTAAATAAATTCATATTTGAAATGTTATTCTGAAGAAACAATATCCTATAAATATAAAATACTGATACATATTGCATAGTGCAGACAAAACATTAATGATTTACCTTTTATTCAGTATCTTATATAAAAGTTTTGAAAATATAATTTCTACATCATGCCTAAGCCTAAATACCTTGGATTTATCACATCATACACAAATAACTTTTTCCTTCAAACATATCACAATAGTTGATAATGAATCTACACTTGACATACCATATGATTCTCGAACACCTATAACTAGCTGTGAATCAAACGCCTCCCCGTTTCTCTCTGCATAAATGAGTTTCATGGCACTGTCCTGCAGTCTCTGTTTTATATTGGAGAATATACTCTGATTCCAGCTGTCAAGCATTAACTGAAAAATAAAGAGTAGATCATGATGACAAAACCACCATATTTAACTCATTGACCCCTTAATTTTCAAAATGAACTCGTCCAATCTATGAAAAGGACCAGCTTAAATGTGTCATCAGGGGTCAATGAATAAATGGAGATGGAAACTGTCTCAAAGAACCCCATCCAAATACCAATGTGTCAAAATTTGCATTTTACCCATAGTTGTTCAATTAAAAGCCCCCAAGTTTGAAACCTTAATCCTTAACATTAAAATCAAGGTACATGACAATTTTCATAGTGGTTGTACATGACACACTTTCTCATGGTGGTTGTACATGACACATTTTCTCATGGTGGTTGTACATGCCACATTTTCTCATGGTGGTTGTACATGCCACACTTTCTCATGGTGGTAACTGGTTGTACATGCCACACTTTCTCATGGTGGTTGTACATGACACACTTTCTCATGGTGGTTGTACATGACACATTTTCTCATGGTGGTTGTACATGACACATTTTCTCATGGTGGTTGTACATGACACACTTTCTCATGGTGGTTGTACATGACACATTTTCTCATGGTGGTTGTATATGACACAATTTCTCATGGTGGTTGTACATGACACACTTTTCATAGTGGTTGTACATGACAATTTCTTATAGTGGCTGTACATGATACACTTTCTCATGGTGGTTATACATGACACATTTTCTCATGGTGGTTGTACATGACACAATTTCTCATAATGGTTATACAAGACACATTTTCTCATAGTGGTTATACATGACATTATCTACTGACCTTCCTGACCAGACTCTCCTCTCCTTGTGTCTTTTTCTGCATACTTCCATGTGGTTTGCCTGCTAACGATGTCACTAACTGCATGAAAGGCTTGGGTAGATAGTCACACTGAGTAAAAAACTTGCCCCATTCTGCTATGTAGGCTTTTAACAATGAAGAATCCTCTTGGTGTTGTAAAACTCTCTACAATAATTTACATAAAGTAGGTTCATTATCTGTAGTTGACTGATTTGTTGCTAAGTTGTTGTTGTTGTTGCTGCATTGTTGTTTAACGTCCCACTCAAGAATATTTCACTCATATGGAGACGTCACTGTGTGCCGGTGAAGGGCGACAAATTTTGCCTTTGCTCGGCACTGCTGGCCATAGAGCAGGGAGGGTTCTTTAACGTGCCAACACCTACTGTGACACAGGACCTCGGTTTTTACTGTCTCTCCCAAAAGACAGGGACGACCAACCGCAGAGTGGTGCTGCGGGAATCGAACCCCGGACCCCTCGGCTCGAAGTCGAACACGCTAACCACTCGGCCATGGAGGCCCCTGTTGCTAAGTAAAATCACTATTGTTACAAAGGTAAAGTAGTCTTGAATCTAGAGCAACAGAGTATGGCTTGATTTCATGCCCTTTCTCTTAAACGCCATGCCCTATTCTGCGGTGCCAAGCCTGTGCTCTTTTCTTCTTAATTTTTTGGTACATCTATTGCCACCACAAATTATATTAGGACATTGCCTATTTTCCAAAATACTCACAGGTAAAAATAATTATTGGCTTGATTACCTACCACATGGTATATGTATAGAGATACAAATAATTTGCAAAGTGGAAAAAAAAGGACAGCAATTTGAGTCATATATAAAACTTTGTTAGATTACCAGAGAAATTGTGTGATTTCTCATGACTGTAGTCATTCAAGACTGTTTCTGCAGTATTTGTTTCAGGAATGGAAGAACTAATGAGCTGAACAAATATTCAGTCTGTATATATAGAACATTTGTTTGCTTTATGAAATCTGTGACAATTTCTGTCTATCAGCATCAATAATGTAGAAGCATGTTTTGATCTAGAATTTTTTTCCAGATAGGGGGGACTGTTGGGTTTTTAACTAGTTTTAAAAGTAGGAACTCAATTTTTTCATAAATCCTGGTATATATTTTGCAAATTCCAGGGGAAATCCAGACCCCTCCTGACTCCCCCTCTAGCTTCACACATGCAGAAGTGAACTCCAATTAATAGCATCCACAGAACTTACAGTTTGAGCATGACGTATAAATTCTAGTATGTCTTCTTGTAAAGCTTGATACATTTTGTGAGGTCCTTTGTCGTCCCAAAGGCAAACTGAATGGACAGCACTGTAAAATATAACAAAATATAATGACCTATGTAGCTTCAACTTTCAGACAATTTTGAAGTACTAAAATTATGTAGCTACACTTGTACAGGCGAGGTAAATTGACATTTTTCGCAGATGCATAACAAGCATATAAAAGTATATATATGTGGACAACTGTAAAATTGTTACTTTTAACATTATGGACATTATAGTTTATAAGCATGCTATCAAGTATCTTTCCACTTCAACGATTTGACAAAAATCGTAAAACCTAACACACAATGTGCGTATAAAAAATGCAATGCAGATTTCACATTATCTTTCATACAGGGCACAGTAGTTTATGTGAATCGATGAGTGACAAAGACTTTGAATCATTCACTAGCATAAACTTGAAAAGTGTGTGGAAATTTACCAGAACAGATCCTGCCATTCTGCTTTTGTTACTGGTTCCTGTCTAAGTAATTTCAGTGCTGTAGGTCGCATCGATGGCCATCTCTCTTCAAACTGTGATTGACCTTGTTGCTTTAAAAAACAAGAAGACAAATCATTTATTTGTATTACTACCATATATAGTGACATCTCGTTGGTCCGGAGACATTCGTCCCCGAGCAAATCGTCCGGTTTAACGAATCGTCCTAATTACCGGATCAAGCCTCAAGCCAAGAGATACTTCCCCTATTCATATGATCAATAAACATTATCATATTATTGCAATTTTATATCTAAATAAGCAAAGAAAATCAAATAAAAATAATAGAAAGAAAAAAGGATTTAATACGAAAAAAAAAGGAAAAACGAGGAACACAAAATATGATCGAAGACAGAGAATAAGCACTTAATCTCCAACAAGTTGATGTCATTATTTATGAAGACCTGCAAAGATAGATTAGACTTAGGATTTAACATGTACTAAACCCCTTCAACACCACTGACCATAATAAACTGGTCTATCAGCGCTCGAAGTTAGCACTGGTCCGCTGGCCAATGGCCAGTAAATAAACCATTGGGCCAGTAAATTTCTCGTCTGAACTGGCCGTTGTCCAGCAGAAATCTAGAAAAAAAGGCTTATCTGCATGTTTAAATTATGCCTATTTAAATTTACCAAAATAATATATTTTCCATTTTCTTATCACAAACTGAAAGTATCCCGTCATTCAAACTGTATATCCACTGAAAAAAAAATCTTCTGATTTTTTTTATGTGGGCCAGTAGATTTTTGGTAGGGCCAGTCAATTTTTTAAGCAACTGGCCCAGCGGGCCACCGAGGCAAAATGGTTAATTTTGAGCCCTGTCTATGGCAATAGAGAGAACATACCATTTTGATACTTGGGGCTGAAAGGGTAGAGAACGCCCACACTATCCAAAATTTCTTTGGGGATAAGTGTCATGTAACACATGTATGTTTGTCTTAATGTACCAATTCATCAGTTTTAAATTAGGTGGAGATATGTGAATAGATCTCTCTGAAAATCTTTGGTTGACTCATTTTCTTGATTTTTGCTAGCCTACTCGTGCATTTGTGATCGGAGGTAGATGATCTCTAGTTTATCGTTATTAGTTTGTCAACTATTGAACTTAGGAGTGCTTATGAAGATACCTTTAGTTTGATAATGAACCAAAATTCAACTTGATCAAGTTCTCAAGTCGGGACCTCCATGTGTATGTTCCTTAGTGTAGGTCATATACCGGTAGGAACCAGTAAATTATCCTTTTGATCTCTATTGCTTAACTGATAAAAATAATTCCATGTGGAGAAAGAAGTAAGCTGCAAAAGCTGTATGGAGAGTGATAATCTTGAATGCGTCAAGCTCTCCTGTGACAAAGAGTCTAGGGTTGTAAGGCTGGCTCAGGGTACCATACATCTGACTTAAGTCTGAGATATTCTCACCTTGATCTTCTGTGAGTCAATAGGATTTGAATATTAGCTAGCAAAGAGTGAATTCTCGGTCTTAAAACTGTATATAAGTTCTGGGCTTGGCACCATAAAACTTGAGAATTTACTCGAGTCTGAGAATTTTTTAAACTTTTGGCCTTTCAGCCAAACTCAGTATTCTCTGGAGTTGAGAGAAATTTCAGACTTAAGTAAACTCTAACTTTTAAGGCGCCCAGCCTAGTCCAGAAGAGTCCTGGGTGATTACATGTATATGGATAAATTGAGATTCCACCAACAAGGCAAAGGTGTCATTGTGGCCTAGTAGTAAGCATGCAACTTCAGATAATGAGGTCTGGGGTTCAAGCCCGAGCTGCGCTGTGGTTGGCTGTACCTGTCTTTCGGATAAGACAGTAAAAACATCAGAAAAAAAACTGAAGTCCCTTGCCACAGAAGGTGTTGGCACGTTAAAGAATCCTCCCTGATCTACCAATGTAAGTGCTGAGTATATAAGGCAAAAATTGTCGCCCTTCATTAGCACATGATGACATAAAACTGAAAGATTCCCGAGTGGGAAGCTTAACAACAATACAACCAACAACACAGACATCTTAGCCACAAGGCCATGGTGGTGATGAAGGCATTATGGTGGTTTTCAACTCCTTTGGGATTCTATTGTGGGGGCACTGATCACTTTAGACTTTAGTTCGACCTGTACATGTATATGATGACTGAACTTTAAATAAAATAAGTAAAACAACATATTTTTCAGTCTATGGAAATATGAGGAATATGGTCTGTATTTCTCTAAAAATTAGAGTGAAGAAAAAATTTCCTTGTTAACAGTTACTAAACTTATGAATATTCTTAAACCTATCACAACATTATGTAATGGGTAGGTTCGAATCTTAATCACATACATATGAATTTTCTCAATCAAGTTTAGATATTGTCAATGTTTTCATCAAGATGTTATTGAAACTTGTCTTTTCATACGATATTCAGTCGTCGCGATAAACCTAAACAAACAAAGCACGCATAGCCTTTCCTCGTCGATCGTGTTCGAATTCACATCAACATAATAAACACCGACTGTAAAATACTGGTTGTGATGACATAGATATCATTTTGGGGGTAAACAGATGAGAATGAATAACCCTTGTTATGTGGGACATTATTTGTAGAAAGTGGTCGGAGTAATTCTTTCAAAACAAGGAATTCGATGGTGTTCTAAATTTCACCATTTTCTTACCTTCAACATTTTGCTGAAAATCGAAATTACTCGGTGCTGATCATATGCATAAAGAACACTTTCGAAACCTTCCGAATGTGGTAATCTCGCATTTGACGAGACTTCAACGAGAGTTGAATCATTATGGCGACCGAGGAAAGCACGTCGGAACAAAACACCGATGGAAAAGGAAACTTGGGCATTCCAACGGCGGAATTTGTTGTATGTCTAATGCTAAGCTTGTTCAAATCGAACAAACAGATCTTGTTTGGCTTTATATTACTATTTAGTTGAAAATGAAGATTAATTTCCTGCACGTGTTTCTGTCATTTGAGTCTTGAGAACTTACCCCCCCCCCCCCTCCGCATTAGGGGATGTTCACGTAATACCGGACAGTTTTCACAAAGCTGACTTTNNGGAATGTCCGGTATTACGTGACTGTCCGGTATTATGTGAACATCCCCTAGTGTTAGGTGATAGATAGGGCGTTCATATTTCACATGTGTATATCTGTCATTCTGTGGCAAGACCCTTTTTAGCGGCATACAGATTACGTTGCTGCAGTATGGGGGCATTAGGGTTTCACTACAAACATCTTGTTGTAAAAAGAAGTCTTCTCCATTCCTCATCTACTTCAGTACTTGTGCCAAGTTGTGGTAAAACTAGGCCATGGGGCAGTGTAAGGCCCTTGAGCAAAATGTCCGGACTTTTGACTCAAAGGTAGAATGTTCGTCTAGCAAGCTGCAGGCCTCAGGTTGAATCCTCAGTCTGGGTCAAAACATAGGCATTGCCAGTAAATGATTTTTTCAGCCCTATCTAATGATGACTGTCCTTGCCTTAAGAGCATGGAGCACTCATATGACTATGAGTGATAGGTACCATAAGTCGTAACAGGAATTAGGGATGAAAAGATCTGAAATAAGGACCTCAAAATTAAGATAAGGATGAATGTGGTAACACCAGGCAATGCTAGGCCCTTGAGCCTGATGTCCTTACTTAAGCTGCAGGTCCTGGGTTTAACCCCAAGTTAGGGCCCCAACATACTAGGCTAGACCAATATGCCATTTCAGGTATAATTGTAAGTTTCAACAACAGTCCTGTAACCTTGTATGGCAAAATAATGCAGATTCTTGGAAAGTGATGTCTAGAAACAATCGGTTACTATAAAGACATATATGTCTTTTGTGGGCATCTGTATCATTTCACCAACCAAAGTTCCAGGACTGCAGTTACAATCAAATGGTCTATAGCTTGGTGTTAGGTTTTTTTGATAACCTAAAAATTTTCAGTACGCCTCAAGTAGAGCTCACTCTCGGCTAAGAAAACTGATAGCCAAAAAATTAGCCAATCAAGATTTTTTTTAGCCAATTGATATTTTATTAGCCAACTATGAAATATACATATCTCAATGTATAAAATATTTTTGATAATTTTACATTACAGCCATTGTGGATGTAATTTGCAATACATTTTGAATAATCTCCCAATCATTTGGCAATGTTGCATTTTTTAATTACATAATAACAGATACATGTTACTTGATCCTTTTATAGGTTGTGACCAGAAAACCTTTTAGCCAGAAAATTAGCCAATAATGGGGTTTTTTTTTAGCTAATTTTCACAAAAATTAGTCAATGACTAAATTGGCTACCTACTGGGTGAGCCCTGCTCAAGATCTGTTAGCATGATCATAACTAACCCACTTCTGAATTAATTTTATATCAGGGTTACTTTTTTTTTTACCAATTATTGGTTTTTTTAGCTCACCTGAGCCGAAGGCTCAAGTGAGCTATAGTCATAGCGCACCGTCCGTCCGTAAACTTTTCACATTTTCGACTTCTTCTTCAGAACCACTGCAGGGATTTTGATGAAACTTGGCAGGGTTGAAGTACTCATGGTCCCCTACAAGTGTTGTTGTTTTTCGGTTGGATCCGCCCAGGGG
>JACSZP010034395.1:0-16987 GCA_016161895.1 Pinna nobilis
AATAACTTTCCTAATTATAAATGGATTTTCTTCAAACTTTATTACAATATCCTTTACTATGGAAGCTTTGATGAGTTTGATTTCAGAAACTTTTTGAGTATAAATTTTTAGAGTTATGGCCCTTTACTTGTTATAATTTGTAAGCTTTTCAATATCTGATCGGCGGCGGGCGTATGATGTGCCCTTCAATGGGCTCTTGTTCATGTCTTTTGGATATATTGCAAAAAACAGAAGTCCCATGTCAGGTTTCAGCATAGTAAAGATCTCTCATTGTTCAATGGTCCAAAGAACCTAGCCTAGGCCATGATTTGAATGCCTTCTACAGCATTCAGTGATATCTGCAAAGAAGTGAGAGGTTCTCAAGTTGAACGTAATTAACAACAAAACAAAAACAAGATCTATCAAGCTTTCATCTCTCTATCATTTCCTTAGGTCTAAAGAACTAAACAATTATATATGTAAGCCCAAATGCTGTTTTTGACTCGACTAACAAAGTATTGTCTTGTTGGTGTTTATGTCGACATTGACATCAACGGTAATGTTAACAAAATAAATTCTGACCTATTATAGGTGAGGTTATCGAACCTGCACGAAGCATGTACAATGGGAACAGAATTTGTAATTTGTCCTGTTTATTATATAGGTGTTGTTTCAGTAATATAGATACTTCATTTTTCCAGACAATTTAATTGTGGACAACGGTGTCTGGATTACTGAGGCTCCACCATATTTATATATGTGTAAATATGAATATACAGTGGAGTTGGTCTATAACGAATCGGCTTAAAGCGAATTCAATGCTAAAACGAAGAGGAATTAAATCGCCGAAAAGAATTACTATTTATCTATACATGTAGTAAATTCTGATGCTTAAAACGAAGGATGCCTATAACAAAGTCAAAAGTCAATCCCATTTGACTTTGTTATAGACCAACTCCGCTGTAGTTTCAGATGTAGACCATGGCTGATATTTTCCGCTTGAGTGGGCATGTTAAGAATTCTATATAAATGTAAAGAAATATGTACTCAGTTGAACCTTTTAATCTTTGATTTACTCAATTTCAAATGTGCAGGCAACATATGACGGGGACCCCTTAACACAAGTAAATTTGATGGCCACACGATTCTACTCTCCGAGCCAAAGTTACATCACCTTGTCGACCTCAACCAAAAATCCAAAGGTCAACCAGTACATGATCTTTCACGTCAAAACCAGCATGTATGTTCCACGGATCTACTACCAGGTATGTCTTCATCTACCTACTCGATATTCTGTAAATTCAGAAATTGGCGCAGAATTTTTTATTCCTTGAATCGGTTACCGGTATTTACATTTACTAGCAATACTAGGTTTATGTACAGTAACATACATTTAAGTTAAAAAATAGCGAGGTCATACACACTGAATTTCTGGTTAATAATAAACACAATCTAGGATTCCCATGTTTTTACCTTCAAAATGTGAATAACCTGAAACAATGAAATACTGATATAACATAATCATTTTACCATCCAGAGGCATTCCCTGTGAGCGAAGTTGACTATATGTAGTACATGTATGCAGTGTTTTCTCTTCGTTTTAATAGAACAGGCTTGAAAGTGCATCAAACAGGCCAAGATGAGGATCTGAAGGCGAATTGAATGGACCAAGAAAGGGGATCTGGGGGTTCTCCCCACAGAAAATTTTTGAAACTTTGATTTGAACTGGTCAGAAAATCATTTGAAACGGTCAATTTGGCCGCCAGCCAGTTCTTAGGGAAAACGCTGTGTATGCATATTTCTTACACCCAGATCGTAGTTTTCTGTATGTTTCCAAATCAATGATGCATGAAGTAAGATTTTAATGGGTCACTGAGCAGTTACTGGTCCAAAGAGTTTTAGTCCAGAAAAAATATTACTAACATGTTGATATTTGACATAAACTATTTCTATCATTGCCCACTGAAATGAATCATTTTGTTCCCTTCGACCAGGTGATTGGAGCAGGAAACATAATCGTGGGTGAGGAGCTGGAAATGATATCTCGACGTAAAACGTTTGCTATAGCACTTTCAAGAGACATGGTGCCAACCGGAAAAGTTGTGGTTTACTATGTGTCTGGTCAGCCAGAAGAAATCGTAGTAGATGCTTTATCTTTCTTCGTTGATGGAACAAATTTGAATAAGGTAAATCCATACACTGATAAAATTTGGCTGAAACCCCCAGAATTTTGGTTTAATATTACATGTATTAACAATTACTTCTAAAGTTGTGAAATATATTTATGGAAGTATGGATTGCTACAATGTGCAGATATACATAAAGAATTTTCATGTTTTAGTGTTTCTATGTTACAAATAGGCACCACAAATGCTGTTTTCTTTTGGTATCACATTATGGCCTTGCACCTTGTCCAAATCTAGACATTGTCATTTGCACATTCAGATATTTGAGAAAGTTTGCCAGTTTACTTGCCAGAAAGTATTAAGTCTATGTATCCACTATTAGATGTCTGAATTACTGTATTTCTGAAAAACTGTAGTTCTTATACTTTTCTTAGCTTTCCATCTTAGGTAGACTTTTCTGACAATACCATAGTGACTGACTGTTGAACCTATTTTTCACCATTAGGTGACCGCTACTGTCAATCTTGGAAAAGATTTCACCAGAGACTCCATTGAACTCCGAGCCCAGGCAGATCCAGGAGCGTATGTTGCATTTGGAGCATTGCCCTTGGACATCTACAGACGAGGACTTAATGACGGGCTGGATGAATGGACGGTAAGAACGGTCAATCATATAGGAATATAAAAGTTACATCTCTTAATGCTTGAAACAGCTCTGTATGTCTATTTGATAAAGGTCTCAAGATTTTTGTAAGCAGAGGGCTTCCCAGACTGCAACCCTCTTCTCTTTAAAAACAAATAAATGCATTGTTCCTGAAGATTCAAATCACAGATAATAACCTTCTTTGCAAATCTGACAAATGGATTTTTTTTTACTTTGTTTGAAAGAAAATTTTGAGACATCTAGCAATGTGTTACAGCTTTGTGTTAAGATTTACTTTCCACTTCCAGTTGATTGACGAACTGAACACCTATGATCGGCCTGCCAAGGGGTGCTGGCAGCACTTGTGGCGATTAAGTGAGACTGAGTTCCAGTACAAGTTCTACACAGCCAGTGGACATGGCATTGATGCTAACACGACCTTCAAGGTAAGTGTAAATACCAGGGGCCAATTTCACTAAAAATCTCACTTAAACATAATCATAAATTTTCAACTTATCATACTTTATACATTTTAAGATAGAATTGACCATTTGTGATGAAACATTATTTACACTAATTGTATAAATTAGATTGTGATAACAGCTATTGAATTAAGTCTTACCTATTTTAAAAGACCGTCCAAGAAGGAAAAATGGTCACATATGGTTGTCTCTTAATTAAGGCGATTTATACAGGAAAATACAGGCCTCCATGGCCGAGTGGTCAGCGTGTTTGACTGCGAATCGAGAGATCCAGGTTCGAGCCACAAAGTGCCACTCTGCGGTTGGCCGTCCCTGTCTTTCGGATGAGACAGTTAAAACAAAGGTCCCGTNNCTATGGCCAGCAGTGCCGAGCATAGGCAAAATTTGTAGCCCTTCACTGAAAGACAGTGACATCTCCATATGAGTGAAATATTCTTGAGTGGGACGTTAAATAACAATACCACACCATATAGGAAAACAGTGGGTTGTTTAGGCAGGTTAGACTGTAATTGATCAAATATTCAGTATTAAAATTTCATGCACTTATGACTTACAGGTGATTTTTATCGAGAGTTTATTTGTAAAAAAGACCACAAGTGATAATGTATCTATCTATTTATGAAATTTTATGGATAAACAATAAAATAGACAGGGAAATGGTCAGATTTTACCTTATTTTAACAGTTAATATTACTATTACCACAAGGGAAGATTTTCCCCCGACTGTCACAAAACAATCAGTTAAATCAATAGAGCTGAAAGTTTTGCCAAAATCAATATTTAGCCAATTTATGAAATCTATCCATTTTGTTAAAACTGAACAGTGTAGATGTATCAACTTATGTCTGCCTTTCAGGATGCTGGTCTAGTCGTCATGTCTGACGTCACGGTCAACAGAATACCTATCAAAGGTAAGATAGTATTATATTTAGTTTACTGTAGATCCAGAGATTTTCTAAAAATTTCAATTTAACAAACTGATTGTTAAAATTTGTTTGCAGGACTGTACTTTCTGCGAGTGTAAATTTAGAGGTGATTAACATGTATATGTCGCATTACAAGGGTCAGAATTGGGTAAAATTTTCACTTGTTAAGTTGGACGACTACTTATCACAAGTTTCATGTCAGTCACTTTTGTGGTCTAAATATTGAGGTACCACTATCTTTAAATTAGCTCCATTCTCTTTTCATCTGTATTCTATATGTTTATATTAATATATTTGCTTATAAAGATGGCATAAATAAGCAGAGCTGTGGAAAAGTGCCGGTCCCATCGGCAAAACCGATGGAAATCTGCCATGTCCGATGGAAATATTAAAAGCTCTGGTCCGTCTGACCGACACAATTAGCAGTTCCCATTTACAGATTTTTTTACTCACAGGGCTGATAATCTACCCCATTCCCAATGCAAAATGCAATGTGTCTCTTTTTCCAACTTTGACAGAAAAAATTCTCAATTCAACAATTGAGACACGATCGTAATGAGAAAATGAAACCAGAAATCCACAGGAGAATTTACTTTCGTATTTTATACTACCTGGAACTATTAAGGGATAAGCCAAACATTTTGATAATGAATACCAGAGTACAAGTTTGGAAACAATCCTTTAATAAATCCATATTTTGCTGCTAATGCCTTATTATCTCGTTGTGTTGCCGTTATTGAGGCAGCCGTTCATCCTTGGTCCTTGCCAACGTGCTTTTGCCGCCGCCATGTTTACTATCGAACAATAATCTTAGTATCCCGATCCTGCAATATGGTATCCCAAACCCGCAAAAAAAAAAACCAAAAAGAAAAAAAATGTTGAAATTGGTTATCACTAAAATAATATTTAGGCAAATCCAAATGTGTATTTAGAGATGAAAGATTTAAAGAAATCTGATATTTTATTTTGAAATGCAAATCAAACAAGAGTTTATGTTTGTTTGTTGGGTTTTTTTTGGTTTTTTTTTACTGTTTTATTTACTCATCATGACAAGCTGACCAGACAACTCATAACCATAATCTTCGGACAGATGGATTTCAGCATACCATCTGTCCGAATGTCCAGTGGGCAAAAAAAGTTTTAGTCAGCTCTGAATAATTACTTTAGCACACTGATTATATCTCAAGTTATTTGTGTTTCAGAAACTTGTCTGATGGACCCAGACATGTTGCCATGCTTTGACGGTAATTGCTACCACAAGAACAAGACCTGTGATGGGAATTATGATTGTCCGAGGGACTGGGCTGATGAAATGAACTGTAAGTCAAGAGATCACTTCATAAGTTTTATTTCTTATCCATAGTAGCTTAGATGTTCAAATTATGCACATATCATGCATTTGTATATAAAGATGAATATGGTTTCAAATGTTGCCTGTGAACCATATTTTCTGTATGAATGGACATGGTGACAAGACCAATGTTTGGAGTGCTTTGTATTTTTTATTTCTATCCTGTGTTTTCCCTAAAATTTTGGATAGCTCCAGGTTACTTCAGTGCATGTTAACTCTAAAATGGGAAAAACTCATGTAAATTACACCACACAGTAGTTTATAGTGTGGTTGCCCATGGAGATGCATTCTTAGTAATACAGTGGAACCTCGCCTAAAGACCACCTCACTTAGGAGACCACCTCACTATTAAGACCATCAAAATTCAGTCTGTTTATCATTATCTTGGGTTACTTCAACCTCACTAATGAGACCACCTCAGTAATCAGACCAATTTTAGCCAGTCACTTGGGTGGTCTTAATAGCGAGGTTCCACTGTATTTATATGTAAATTTTGATAATACATGTATTTAGAGCACAAATGGAAAGGTAAATATACCTGCATGTAAGATAACAGATCAGTAATACTACTTTGGGTATCTTCAGGTCCCGTTGAAGATCCGCGATACGACAACAAGACACTGGGTATGATCAACAGGGTCAGCAGATACTTGAGATTTTACGAGAGTAGCTCATGGGCCTGGTATGAAAACTTTATCAAGTGAGTATCTCTTTATTGATTTTAATGTTTTTTCTTTTTAACAGGCAAACATGAATAAAGTAGTAATCTTTATAATTTTTCAGTATGACTAATTCAGAGTGACCAGAAATAGCCAGGAAATTATGTAAATGGGAGATGACACGTAAATGCATAAAAGCTTTTTTCACCAAAAAAAATCATAAGAATGAAATTGCTAGTGAACAATTTTTCAATTTATTATTTTTTGTACATTTGAAGATAAAATGGACCAATTATTATGAAATATGACTCATGCATTAATATGCATAAATACTGTATGTAAGCCCTTACCCAGGGTGTAGACATCATGGTGTGTTGTGTAGGATTTCTGCCTGGCTGTATAAAAACTTGCTTAGGAATCAGTGACGAGGCCTAGGTTCCTTTAATTGTATTTCAGGGTAAGGTATGACTACTTCTTCTTTAGGATCCCTTGGTGCATGTTACGGCTATATTGTTCTTTAACATCCCACTGATATGGAGACGTCACCGTGTGCCGGTGAAGTATGACAAATTTTGCCTATGCTCGGAACCTATGGCTGTAGAGCAGGGAGGGTTCTTTAACGTACCAATACCTACTGTGACAAAGGACCTGGGTTTTTACTGTCTCATCCCGAAAGACAGGGAAATCTTCCTGCAGCACAGTGTGGATTAGACCGTTTGACTTCGGGATCAGAATGCAAACTCACTAACTACTAAGCTGTTGCGACCCCGCATGTATGTTTTAAACAAATATTTCAATAACCGTTGTTTGATTTTGCAGACCTGATGGTGAGGTTGACTTCCGTGTGAACCCTCCAAAGTATCCTCTGACCTGGATGATTCATGGAATATCCGTCAGCAGGAACCTCGGACTCGGAATTCAGAAGACACCTATCCGAGTAAGTAGCAACAGAAACGTTTGTGATTTGAACAGATGAACATGAATTGAGAAATTGTTTGGTTTTTTTTTTGTATCCAGATCTATTAGAAGCATACCTTTGCATGCTTTTGTAAAGATAAATGCCTTAAATAGAAATGGAAGACTGTACTTTGGTATTGTTAGTACTTTTTGAACATAGTTCTTTTGATCTTTTCACTCAGAATTTGTACAGATTTCAAATAACTGTGACTTTATTGCTTTCTATTTGTATATGAATAGTACGACGCCACCAGGTACATGTACATCATAGTAGAGGCACCAGAGTACATAATTCGAGGAGAACAGATCGGAGTCCGTGTGACAGTATTCAACTACTGGGAAGGTGATGACTATCTCGAGGTAATGAACAAGATTTGTCTAAAATTATAAGTAAACGCTAGCAGATATCCACTTCTTTGAATATTCAAACACATGAACATTATAAAATTTGATTTAGGATATACAGTCAACTCCACATGAAATGAAGTTGAAGGGAGCAAGATATTAATCTTGTTATGGCTGATCTTCGTTATTCGAAATTACAAAGTATGGCATGGAAAGTGCAGCAGGAATAGTCATCTAGTTGCAACTGGTAACTCGTTACATGCGATCTCTTTATTTGTGGAGTTGACTGCATATCATTTTCTTTGTAACTTTACTTTGTACCATTTATATGGTTTGATTTTAAAAAAGGATGCCGCACTTCCTCTGGATGGCCCTCTTTTCCCTTTCTTTTGAATGAGACAGTAAAAACTGAGGCCACACATCAAAGTGGATGTTAACATGTTAAAGATCCAATAGTATAGTGGCCCTAAGTGCAGAGCATAAGCCAAATTTGTTGCACTTTACCATTATATGTTGAAGTCTCCATATGAGCAAAAGATTCTAATTTCTTGAGTGGAACGTTAAACAATGAAACAACTAACCAATATGTAGTGCATGTTGGCATTTTAAAGATCCCTAACTGTTTGGTGGCCCTGAGAGCTGAGCATAGGCCCAACTTTGGTTCAACAGCCTACTTGGAACCAAATAATGAATAGCTATAATATTGCTTCAATATCTACAAATGTTTACTAGATATTGGAAAATCAATTATTTTTCTTTGAGATCCCCTCTATATTTGATTAAAACTGCTCACATGAGCTCTATATAATATACAAAAAAATGAAATGTTTAATGCTTTTTATGACACATATATAATTTGTGAACATTTTATATCTTATAGGTGTTGGTCACGATGGAAGGATCGCCTTATTACGACTCGGTTCTGGTAGGGGACAGGGGATTTGTTGCCTCCTATAACCCTGTTACACACAGCGGTGACCATCAGACTATTGTCTATGTAAGTGGATATTTTACTATGAATTAAATACAACAACAAATCATGCAAATATTTGTATAAAGTTAATAACTTTTCTTATACTATTTTGGAAATGAGATATTCTCAATTTTAGTGTTTGGAGATCTATCAATCAATAAATACAATGTACAACATATCAAAGTCTCTCTTTCTCTCTCTCTATGAATATATTATTCACTGTCTCTCTCAATTTATCTTTCTGTGTCCCTCTATGTCTCTCACTTTCTGTCTGTCTTTCTCCCTCACAAACACACACTAGTGTTCATATTATTTATAGCCAGCTAGACAGTTTTCATTACATGCTCTATTTAGATTTTGCATATAACTTTGGTTATTCCTTGCAGCTACAACCAGGAGAATCCAAAGACATATTCATGCCCCTTGTACCTAAGATGGTGAAGGGATCCTTCAATTTCACAGTATCTGCCTGGTGTTTCCTGGAAAGGGATGAAGTGGTTAGGACTGTTCATGTGAAGGTACAGAGTTCTAACTTTTGAGAGGGGGGGGGGGGGTTGGCTTGGTAGCAGAGCAGGTGCAGCATTACAAGTCTAGAAGCTCCTCATGTCTGATTCAGAACCAGTTTCTGTAAATTATTATTAGATCTACATGAGAAATTTGCAGAGCTCCTGACTGGCTGGCATCATTGAATTTAAGAATATACCCAAGTCAGAGAATTTTCTCTACTTCAGCTTCCTAGCCAATCAGAATTAAGTTTAATGAAGCCCGGCCCCGGAAAATCACTTGTCAGTTTGTCCACGAAGAGTGAAAATCAAATTTTAACCAGCAGCTTCTGTTTACTCCTTGTCTGATGAACAAGTATACCTTCAGTAGGAACTACAAATATCACAATTTGATTTCAATTGACACGCTTTTTTCATGTTGATTTTTTAAAATAGCTCTGTCAGTCATGTAAGAATATCACCTGTGGCCTTGGTCCAACTTGTTCTTCTGACTGGCTTTGGCCATTTCATATAAATTGCTTGTTTCAGCCTTGTCATATCTGTTTTCTACTTTGAAATTATTTTCATCTTGACTCAAATTTCTTAGAATAGATATTAAATTTTGTTCATACATGTCATAGTTAATTGGAGACATAATACACATATCAAATTTTCGAACACAATTCTTTAATCATTTTCTAATTAGTCGGATGGAGTCGAGAACCGTTACCACACCCCGTATCTCATCGACATGATCACATATGGTTCCATCATCATTCCCGACCTGAAGGTCAACGTGTCTGACCAGTTCATTGTGCCCGAGCAGAGATACCATCAGTACGTCCCAGGCTCCCCAGCAGGCTATTTGACACTATTCGGTGAGTTTAAATTTTGTGTTTAAGACTTTTTAGCATTATCTCCCCTTTTCCAAGAAGAAAATATGTATTTTAATTCTTTCTTTTGTTTGAATTTATGTGCTTGCGTTGTTAATAAAATTTGTTAAACAAATTGTTATATTTTAATTTGTTAAGTCTTCAGAAGTTTTTAAATTTTGTTTAATTTTCTTAAATAGTCCTTAGAAATTATCCAATCTTAGCTTAGAGCTGGAATCGTCTATAATTGTTTTTGTGTATTTCAGGTGATGTGGTGACGCCTGGGTTCTTTGTGGACTATCCCACCGCAGAAGACATCATGTACAAACCGTATGGTGCCGCAGAAATGAACATGTTCAACTTTGCATTCAACCTGATCACCCTGAAGTTCAAAAAGGCTAATCAGCAGCTTAGTAATGATGTCCTGAAAAGAACACTTAAGTACATGAATGTTGGTAAGTATCCTTGACTAATTGTTGATGGCTATCCCCGTCTTTTGGATGAGGAAATAAAAAAAACAAGGTCCCTTGTAGGTGTTAGCACATTAAAGAACACTCCCTGCTTTACAGCCATAAGTGCCAAGCATAAGCAAAATTTGTTGCCCATCACTGGCACACAGTGACGTCTCTATATATGTGAAAGATTCTTGAGTGAGATGTTAAATAACAATCCAACCAACTAACTGTTTGCGACAGAAGTTTCTTTCTTAAACTATTATTATCTCCCCTTGTATGTAGCATGCAATCAAGATTGACTTCAATTCCACAGACGAAATGGCATAGGTGTTTGGGACTATTAAAAGTGTAAGACATATCATCATAATGACTGTGGCTGTAGTTGACTTTTACTGATTCATGGTAGGGCATAGGGGACATGCATTGTTTCAGCAGTGCTCAGCATGCTTGTTTACTGTAACGTAGATTTCCCGATTTGATTTTCCCATTGAAATATTTTACCGTTTTATTAATTTTTCCATTATCATAGTGATATATTAATGGAGTCATATATATATATTTCAGGCCTTCAGAGACAGCTTGGATACATGAATTCTGATGGATCGTTCCGTATGTTCCGAGATGACCCTGTCCCAAGTGTATGGTAGGTTATCTACAAAATAATTCCTATCCTAGTCATGCTCTCTCTCTCTCTCTCTCTCTCTCTCTCTCTCTCTCTCTCTTATGGTATTGACCCATTGTTGCTTAGTAGGCATGCACTTTTGTTTACTTGTTAAGTAAATACCTTTGATGCATATAAGTGGAAGATTCTTGATTAGGATGCTAAATAACAATGCTACAACAGTACTGTAAATCCAGAAAATTTCGCAGAAGTTTATGTTGGCGAATCGGCATTGATGCATTTATTCGCGACACTATATTTTCACGCGTGTGCATGTCAGGTATAATTGTTTATGTTGTATGGTACTTGTTTGTGTCAGGTCAGTATATTTGGCGAAGGCTTTATTTTCGCGAGAAAGTGCTCTCGCGCAATTACGCGAAAATTAAAATCTTGGGAATAAAACCTGATTTACAGTATTCAGGAGATAACAATGCATCCATTGGTCATTACTCTTTGGTACCTTGACCTCACAGCTGAAGAGACCGTCTCACCTATCAGATCAATTTGTACCATCCTTTTATGACAATGTGCTCTGTATATTTTCAAAAAACTATATTTTGGCAGACCAGTTGTTTCATATTTCTCTCAGAGAATTTATTTTCACGAAAATGCATGTAAAGATAGTACTCTATGCTGTACTGCATCTAAGAGTAAGTTTAGAATGATCAGCTAGAACTTCATTTTTCAATTAAGTAGACTTGGGTTAATACAGTCTAACCTGCCTTAGCAACCCAAATCAAGAAAAACCTGTGTAACCTAAATGAGTGGTTCCCAAAATGGGATTTTCCTATAAAGATCACCTGAATTAAGAGACCACCTGTTATATGTGACCCTTTTATCCTTTCCTTAGACTGTCTCTTAAAAAAGGTTACACTGCACATGAAAATTGAATTCTCCTGGATAAAACTGGATATACAGTAACTAGCCAGGTGCCATTTTACTCTCGTATTTAATCTCTGTGTTTCGTCTTCTCAGGTTGACTGCGTTTGTAGCTCGTTACTTCCATGAGGCCAGATTTGGTGAGTGGGAGAAGGACTTGTTCATACCTCTGAGCTTGATCAACAAACTCGTCATCTGGCTCTGTGAAAATCAACACAATGAAACTGGAGCCTTTGAGGAGCATCCGGGCTCTCCGATTTATGACAGAACTTATGTAAGTAGCACTTATCTGTAAAGTACAGGGTTATATTATAGTCATCTAGAGAGAACTATTGATGGCTTGATCCTTGGACGTGAAAGGATTGATTTTTTTCTGTCCTTTGGTAAGGACATATTGGATCCGGAGGTCCCATATCATAATAGATGATGGCAAATTAAATATCTCAGTATATGACTTGTGGCTAGTATAGACCGAAATTTAAGGCTGTCAATGACATTTGATGACATCTCAATATCAGTGAAAGATTCCCGAGTGGGAAGTAATGGTAAGAGAATTGCACTTAAATGCGCTTCGCCTCTAACCTCTAGTCAGCTAAAGTTGAAGCCTTGCTGAACCTATGTTGATTATGTCAGATTGTTATATTCATGTTTAGAATTCCCTATATAAACTATAGAGGAAAAATAGCCAACAGACTTGCTTTTAAATCTTTCCTTCAAAAACAGTTCTTTCTGCCCGGTCATTTAATTTTTACTGTCGGCCCTCTCGTGATTGTGAAGGAGACACTTTGAATTTCCCGCAATTTTGATCAAACTGCAATTTGATTGGTTAACGTTTCAAACGCAGCTGTGACCATGAATAGATTTTGCGTCTGCATCTTATTCCGGTGTAAATAATGGCAGTATCATGCAGAAGTCAAGATGAGGACTACGGACAGGGATATTAAATGACCGTGACAGCAAAAACATGGCAAATGTTATAAAGGCCTCATGAGGATACTAGACGAATATTTGACAAATACTACGACATCTATTGATGATTTATTTGGGTTCAGACTTCAGACCTGACATGGTCTCGTGGAAATTTTGTGCTGAACTATGGAGGGAATTTACTGCAGTAGACACGACAGCTATACTGCAGTACAATAAAAAGTGTTTCATATAACAAAACAATTATTGACTGGATCCGAGGGAAAACAGCAATTTTGTTGGCACCCTCATTCCTGACAATTGCCCTCTGCTTCGCGTCGGGCAATACTCATGACCTCGGGTGCCAACAAAATTGCTGTTTCCCTCGGACCCAGTCAACAATTGTGTAATGTTTGGCAGTTTACTTACGGAAGGCCGCTGTTCTCTTTTTGGATACATGATAACCTGGTTATTCCCTCCTCGGGTAAAAAGTAGCCACCATTATTTGACCAAAAGATTGGTTTAAGTGTGGGGTGACACAAAAAAAAAAAAGAAAGCTTAGCGACTACCATATTATCCTAGAAATGGTATTGAAATTGTTAAAGTGAAAAAAAAAACAACAGAATATTGGATAGACATTTTTGCAGCTATGCTTACGATGTTTGTTTCTTTTTTTTCAGGCATCACAAATCAACAGCGAGGACATGGCTACCCTGATGGGACATCCGGTGCCGCTTACAGCTTATGTTTTAATCGCTCTGTACAAAATCACCGATGTATCTATGGTAAGCCTATTGATTAGCATCCATTAGATCCCTACAGCAATGAAGAGTCGGTCATTTTTGATAAGTTGAAAGACAGTTTTAGAGTTGCTTAGAAGCGATTTGTATATATTGCATCATTCTCACTTAGTTTGAAAACACTGGTTAGTAAAACGTAAATCTTCTTTTCTGCTGTTTTGCCCTACTTATCACAAATTTCAGATAAAAGTGTAATTCACTTTGTTACTGTCAAAAAGAATATCTTTAATGCAAAATTTTTATCTAGAATATCCTATTATTTACAGTCAACTACACATATAACAAAGTTGGATGGAGCTAGACATTTATCTCGTTAGAGCCGATCTTCTTTATTGGAAATTACAAAGTAATGCATGGAAAGTGAACCTGGAATAGAAATCTTTTCATAACAACCAAGAACCTCGTTATATACGATCTCGTTATTTGCAGAGTTGACTGTATTATAAAAATTAAGCCACTGTGGCTCTGCAGTTAGCTTGATCACCTTCTGACTATGTGGTGGTAGGTTCAAATCCATATACTGCAGAGGCGGCTGACTTCTCCTAACCTTTTGGATAAGACAGTAAAAACCAAGGTACAAAGTCAAAGAAGATGACAATACGTTAAAGAACCCCCACTGCTCAGTGGTCATAAGTGCCGGGCAGAGGCCAAATTTGTCAACCCTTTCTTGTCATTGCTGACGTCTCCATATAAATGAAACATTCTTGAGTTAAACATTAACATGTATAGTTATAATGAGTATAAAATATGCCAAAGGTTACAGCTTGTGCAACACAGAATGTGCATCATATGACTGACTATTTAGATTTATTTACCTTTAACCATCTATTTTCAAATTCGCCCAGAAAAAGGAAATCCATATGCTATAATGAATTTTATCATTACAGGAAGCTCAAAGCTGCATAGAAAAGGCCCGACAAAGAGCATCAAATTATCTTTCCTTAAAAACAACGGAGATAGAACAAAGTGGCGAGATATTCCATTTAGCGATCACGGCGTATGCGTTATCGTTAAGTCAACAGAGGAGCAGAAATTTATTTGACAGACTATGGGAACAGCGACGTTCAGGTATCTGTGTTACAAGACATTTTGTCTATTTCATTTGATTGACATCTACTGTAGAGTGCCGTCGTCTTCGTAATTTACCTATCGCCAGACGTCTGACATATGAGTCTTTTGTGTGCGGTTTGACGTCAGTTGTTTGTGACGTCATAATAAAACTAATGTTTGACGGGCCGTTTAATTGTGATATCATATTAGAAAAGTTTGCCAAAACGTACCGTGTTGGGCATTTGGCGATAGATCAATTCCATGATAGCTTACTTAACTTTAGACTGAGAGATCATCGGTCTGAGCCTCAGTCAAAGCCACTTGCTTCCTGTCTTTTTCCATCAGTCTGTTTGCTTCTCTATATATTCCTAGCTCTGTTTGTTTAAAAAATATAAAACTAGGTGATATCTTTTGAATAGTAAGAGAAAAAGATTCCATATTTTACATGAGTATTCTTGGTGGCAAAATCTTTCATTTGCTACCCAATTTTTTTAAGTGCTGTGCATAGGCCAAAATTTGTAGCTCTTTAATGGCATCTGGTGACATCCAAATATGAGTGAGAGAAGCTAAAGGGATCTTCCTCAAATCTTACGTGTATGCTCCTCTTATCAAAAACATTTAGAGAACTAAAATATATAAAATTCATTAAAGATCTAACAAGTGTGAGAGTCAAGATCCTTTGCGAACTGAGGACGAAAACAATAAAATTTTCACAAAGATGATCAGATCTGGGGAATAGAAATTTGTCATAATTTGTGTAAATGACTTCGCTACTGCGTCTCTATAAAGCACTCTTGTAGTGTTTTTTTTTCCTAGTATAACGACTTTCCTCGTGTCTAATTTCACTTTTTTCTTTTGAACTTTCCAGCTGCGGAGACATACTTCTCGGACACACCCATCAGAGAAAATCCGTCAGATTTTGTCAACACTGTCCGATATCTTCTTCCTCGAATGCCATTGGTTAATGATGGTTATGCAACGCAAAGTACAGCATATGCACTCCTTGCCCATATTAACCACTTTGGCTCACAGTCTGGGACAAGGAAATTAGAGCGAGACTCTATGATGGCGTGGCTGCAGACCATGCGGAACTACTTTGGTGCTTTTGCATCGTCACAGGTCGGTATTACTGTCTACAGACGTGTGCCTAACCACTTCAGTTTATCATGACGTAATGATATCTTTATAATATTGCATCAGTGCTCCAGATAGGAGTTGTGTATTTTACTCCTTTCTTTACATGTACATTTGATAACATGCATACCTAATATGGCCATCTAGGTTATCAACTACAATGAAATTTGCGAAAATGCTTATGTAGTCTGCAGTTTCATACCAGCTGAGGGGTCGCCATGGCCAAATGGTTAGTGCGTTTGACTTCGAATGGAATGGTCTGGGAGATCGAATCAGCGCAGCACAACAATGCAGTTGGACGTCCATGTCATTCGGATGAGACAGTAAAAACCAAGGTCCAGTGTCACAGTAGGTGTTGGCACGTTAAAGAACCCTCCCTGCTCTACGGCCATAAGTGCCGAGCATAGGCAAAATTTGTTGCCCTTCACCGATAAACGGTGATGTCTCCATATATGTGAAATATTCTTGAGTGGGACGTTAAACAACAGTACAACATCATACCAGCTGATAGCTACATCAAGAATTTATCATTTACTTGAATTTATGACATAAGTAAATAAATAACAACGCATACATTTTGTTTACAGGATTCTCTGGTTGCCATGGAGGCACTTTCCCAGTTTACACTGGTTGACCCCAACAGAAATGTTTTCAACATGTACCTGCAGCTGGAGTCGTCTGCTTCCCCAGACTGGAGGAACATTATGTACCTCACAAAGGAGAACTACACTGATATGATGGACTCTTGGGTGAGTAACATAAAAGATACTCAGTTCGCCATAAAAATGGAGTATAATGTAAATTCGTTATTTTTCGCAAGTACTTAATTCCGCGATTGCGCCCTTTGTATCAAATCACGAAAATTTGTAATCACAAGCTCCCAACATCGGGAAATTAAATTATGCGCTTTAAATCCTGTTTCCTGAAAGCTGAGACAAAAACTGGTGCAATTGTATAATCTAAGCTGATTAATTCTTAATATATTATGATAAAGTACTTTGTATAATGAATTATCATAATATGTTTTCTATATATACACATTCAGTTGATCTTAAATTAATTTCATGAATCAGGATTCGTTTATCATTATTCCAGCAAGAACACAACTGTCAGATCAATTTGAGGCGAGGATTCAGAATCTGCAAGGGCGTAGACTCGCGATATTGCACAGATATTAATTCCTCGCATTTATTTAGGACTTTGCAGTATTTAAATTTTTTCCTTGTCTTCATCATATAACAGAAGTTTTTGAAAGAAGGGTAAAATTTTGTAATTGGCAAATCAAATTTTTATGAAAATATATTTTC
>JACSZP010034403.1:0-10001 GCA_016161895.1 Pinna nobilis
CGCGCGCGGCACCCGCCGTGTCACAAATTTACGAATACAAGAATGTCACGATCGGTGATGGCCACACACGAGATAAGGGGAGGTCGCGAATAGGAATGCGACAAGGGAGAAATATCTCTCATCTGTTATATACATATATACTATATAAATCAACCAGGCCATGATGACACGCATATTGTCGAAANNGGAGGTCGCGATTAGGTATGCGACAAGGGGGGCATATCTCTCATCTGTTCCTCACAGATTTACTATGTTAATCAACTAGGCCATGATGACACGCAATTTTTCGAATACAAGAATGTCACAATCGGTGATGGTCACAAACGAGAAAAGGGGAGATCGCAAAAGCGTACGAGTATTTTACAAGTGGCTGGCTCCAAGAGGTATTTTAACACCAAATGAAAGAAAATAATGTGTTTTGAGAGCAAAGTATACACCCTCACAGAGAGTAAGAAATGACCCCATGACTGCTGGGTAGCTATTTCTGAAGAGGACGGATCAGTTCTAGGCGCCTACTGCACATGTACTGCAGGGTAAGAGTTTTAAAAAATCATTCAATTTTTAATTTTTGATCGCACCACAATCACCTAGATGAGTGCCACAAAATTTTAATAAACATTTAAACTTAAGATGAACATTAGGCTGAAGTACATTTAAATATAGAGTATTCATGCAGAACTATATGACTGACTTAATGCACTTAAGTCCAGACCAGAAAAAGGTCAAATTCACATGATTACATGTGTAACAGGGACTGGGCATATTTGACCTGTTAGCTCAGTCAGTAGAGCAACCACAGGGCTAGCAGAAGGCCTTCGTTCAAGTCCCAGTCTGGTCAACATTTCACTCACCTGTAGCCTAACATACACGTATATGCATGTTCATAAATACAGTATATTAATTTTAAGTTTTTTTTTGAAATTTTTAAGTTCTGGAAAGTAATCCATCTGCCATATATTAATACTCTCTTCAAGTCCCTTCTAAAGTCACCTCTACATGCACTAAATGTACACCTCAATTTTAGTTTTGATGGTCTAGTGGCATTATACCGGTAGTTCATCATACATGTATATAAATTTCACCATGCAGCCCTATTTTAATTTGCTGTATTTCTTTCATCTTACTAATAGTTATACTATTGAATTTGACAGGGTGGGACAAACATGTAATCATGTTGCAGCCCTACTGTTCCGGTTGGACGACAGACTTCATGCACTATGGCGAAATGTAGCTGGGTCCAGCCAAAGACTGTGAAAGAGTTGGAGCCCAAAAAGATAGCAACACTCTGCACTGCTCTGAAGAAATCAAGTAGAGCCAAAAAAGGTATTGCAATTTGAAAATACTAATGCCAGCCATACAGTTGTATGATAATCCAAATCACAATTCTGTAAGGTGTAAACCAAAATTATTAATGTTTCCCCAAACAAGACCGACCCCCAAGAATAGCCCCTACTCACCATAATTTTATTGACTTTCCTTATGAGATTATTTTATTTGAAAAAAAAACCCAAAACGATTTTCGTCCGTTACAGGTTTCTATACAAATAAAGTCACTAGAGCGATCTTTTGAATCAAAGCAAAAAAAAAAAAAAAAAAAAAAACCAACAACAAATACTGGTATGATATAGGTGATAAGTTTTCAGTATAACTGTCATGTTCTCCCTTTTCTTGTTAATTTCTTTTGAAAATGAAAAAGTATATGTCAAGGTTTAATAAGGATCATTAATCTCATTCATGGTGTTGTTGCGAAAAAAAAAAAATTGTCCCAACCTCCACGTCCCTACCAAGTACTCAGATGAATGGGTCGCGTTTTGGGAAACATTAATATTTTATAAGTCTGGCCTAATAGTATTTGCTTAAAACAGAAGAGTTTTGCAGTCATTTGGAAGAAAGGTCAAACAATCAGTCAATACAATGCATATGCCAGACTTAGCATGTTAAAAACACTCACTCATGATTGAATAGGACACAGTCCATAGTAATTTTAATGTGATAAATGTACACATTTCATTGACTAGATGTTGTCACAACTTGACAAATACTCTTGAAATGGCATAAGTAACTAAAATGTACAAAAATGAATATATATATATTGCAGTAAAAAAGCAAACCACTCGTGGCAGCTGCCAAAATGAAATAGCACCCCTTGGAGATCGAAACCACGACAGACAGCAGTCTGCATGTACACAATGTACGTGATAGCCTAACCACAGCCCTCAGTGGTGTTGTTCCTGAAACTTGCTTATTCAAAGGTACTTTAATGAATTTATTGTTGATGTGAATTTTTGTAACAAGAGTATTGCAAACTGTACAATATGTCGGAACCTGCTGAGGTCTGAACTGGAATTGTAACTCCATGAGGGGAAGCTTGTGTTATGATGTTGAAATGATTGGGCTTTAATTCTATCAAAAGTGTTTTCTTCCTAAGTCAAATTCAGTTTCCAGACTGAAATAAAGAAAAAAAAAAAAACAAAGCTGTCTTTTGTATCTCAGGTTTACCTGTAGTGCAACCTGAAGTTGATGCCAATTTGCAGTCTGTCCAGCCCAGGGAACTACCTGTAGGAAGGCACACAGACGATGGTGGAGAAAAATCAACAGCACTATCACATCAGGCATTTTTAGTAGATAAATTTGATCTTACTTGTTTGTCAAAAAACTGTACTACGTGCTATGAATTTTTAAACTTTCTGCCTGAAATTACTTCTGATGATGTTGAAGCCATTGAATCTTTAACAATTGGCCAACATGAAAATGAAGTTTGGCATCGCTTGCATGTAGGAAGAGTATTATCTTCCAAATTTTATCAAGTTTTTACTAAGGTAAACTCTGTGCTTAAGAGTCAAAAGAAAGATGACCATGTAGACTGTTCTTCACTTGTAAATTCTGTTATGTGTTATTCTAAAGTTAATCCCAATATTAAGTCAGTGAAGTTATGGCAGGGAAACTGAGCTAATTGCTGTTTGTTCGTATCTTAATGATTTCAAGAAACATCATGTAAATATTATTTCAAAGAAGTGTGGTATTTTTATTGACCAAAAGAAAATTTATCTTGGCGCAAGTCCCGATTTACTTATTTCATGCTCTTGCTGTGGAGATAGTCTGCTCGAAGTTAAGTGTCCTCTAATATCTGAGTGTCATGTGTGTGAAAAGTTCTGTGTTTGTCCTGGTAACCTTCCAGATTACATTATTATTTCCGAGGGTTATATCAATTTAAAGAAAAATCATGCCTATTATGCACAGATTCAGGGACAACTCCATATTGCAGGTCGCAGTTCGTGTGATTTTTATGTATATACAGTAAATGGTCCATTACTGTCCAGAATTACACCCAACCAGGATGAATGCATGAACTATTTATTGCCAAATTTAGAATTCTTTTTTTAAAAACTATATTGTACCTGAACTTCTACAGGGAAGGCTCAAACATAGAAAAACTACCAGTAATTTGAGTGGCGAGCCTATGGATGTTGATACATGTATTACAACCAGAAATGATGATTCAACTAGGTTATTTTGCCCAGTATGTAACTGCATAGTCAAGGAAAAAAAGACATGTTGTCTTACAGTGATAGGAGCATTGCTTGTGATGCTTGTAATTTGTGGTTTCACTTTAAATGTGTTAATGTGACAAAAACATTATTACATCATAAGGATAAGTGGTTTTGTGCTTAATGCACCACATTATAAGTACTTGTAAAACCTGCTGTAATGACTATCTGTCTATAAAGACCCCTGATTATTAATGTTGCTTTTTAGCTCACCTGAACTGAAATATCATATTAACTATAGTCATGGTGCAACGTCTATTTGCAAGCTTTTCCCATTTTCAACTTCTTTTCAGAACCAGCACAGGGATTTTGATGAAACTTTGCACGGATTAAGTACTCATGGTTCCCTGCAAGTGCTGTTGTTTTTTTTTCCATTGAGCTACCCGTAAGTGGCAAAGGGGTTTAGGTCAGGTAGGTTCAGATAGGTACCCTCTGTATAATTTTTTAACTGTCCATGTTTCAAGTTATTATTCCCTTGAGCATGTCATTATAACTCAAGATATGTGCCACCCTGTCTTAAGTATAAAGTCAGTATGACTTTGTAAATTAAAGCCTCCATGGTTAGCATGTTTGCTTCTGATCTTGGGTTGGAATCTGCACCGCAAACTGGTTTGCTATCCTTCAAATGAGATAGTTAAAACCAATTCACAGTGTCAGCATGTTGGAGAACCCTCCCTGCTCAATGGCCTTAAGTACTAAGTGTAGAACAAATTAATTTGCCCTTTACCAGCATGATCAATGTAGCAGGGCTTGTGCTTACCTTATAAGGAACATTGCCCATGGCACTGAAATTGAGAATTTTGTTGCATTTTAGCAACAAAATATAATTTTTGTATATTATAATGAAATTTGCACCACTATTAAATTCATATTAGTCATCTTCATGATGTGGAATTTTGGGCTGAACATTAGGAAAAAAGATATGATTTGCTATTGTAAATATAGCTAAATATTGACTATAAGTTTGGCAGAAAGAAGCCATAGACAGTCACGCTTCCATCCACACAATTTATGATTCAATATATATATTTTTCTCACACAGGTTAGGATTTCCTGTATTATCAACTAGACTTTCATGTCTTTCAATAATTCTTCACGAAACTTTTGCACGTGACATCGGTATACTCTTCACTTTTTATCTAGGTAATTTTATGACTTTCAATTTCTTCATTTATGACACCTTCGATATTCGATGATTCAGTCATACCTCTTGTTTTATAAAAATAAAATACATTGAGACACTCACATATTAAAATATGCTTGTACAATAAGTTCAATGTGATGTATATACCTCTGTAATTTCACTTAGGCCAAGGAAATAAAAAAAGAATGGTTCACAGTCCACTTTTCAAATCAACTGAGATAGGCAGACAGTTTTGTTTTTCAAAATATTTTGTCAAATGATTGCAAATGTACATATTCATACTTTTATGCTACTCATAAATATGTATTGTAGTTAGTTATTCAATGACAATGGTTTAACAAAAATCCATTGCTGGAAGAGGGGGATGTAAGTAAGTCCATATGATGGGGCCTGAGAACAATTTTTTTTTCATTTTGGCCTTATTCTCTTGTTGTAGTTAAGATTTAGTTACATGTAGTTCATGTTCAATTTGTGAAAAAAAAACTTTATTGGTATTCATTATCAAATTGTTATTTCTTAAACTCTTAAATAAATGTACTTTAATTAAATTACTTTGTTACATGTTAAACTAAAATTAAAAGTACTTAGTCAATGGTGGATAGAGACTGCATATTCCAGCAACAGTTTTATCTACTGTAAATCAAGAAATTTTCGCGGAACTTTATTTTAGCGAATCAACGTTCATATAATTATTCGCGACACTTTATTTTCGCGCTTGTGAAGTTAAGTTAATAAAATGTGTTGTTTGATGCATTTTAATATCAGGTTATCATATTTAGCGAGGACTTTATATTCACGAGTGAGTGCTCTCGCGTAATTACGCGAAAATAGTATTAGTGTAAATATTACTGGATTTACAGTATGTCATCAAAATGCTGAAATAAAGTAGCTGGCACTTCAAATTTAAGAATGCGAAAGTACTTCATACGTCGAATTGCTTGTTCCACGTAGATACGCCTGTTTGCTATTTGCTTTGTCGTCTGCACCTCATCAGAAGACATCTGACAAGCACCACGTCGACCAGGGGGCACCATTAAGTGGGCATGAAGAAGAGTTATTTCCTCTTTAATATGGAATCCTCTATCAGCCATTATTACGTCATATGGCTCCACCAGGTTGTAGAAACCAGAGTGGTTTGTGATATATTTGTCACTCGTTCTACCACCCCAACAGTTAGAGACAAAGTTAATCATTCCAGTTGGGGTGATACTAACTAAAAACTTGGCAGTATGATGGTGTTTATAGTCTGACCAAGGTTTTGTCTGCACTTCCAGATTTTGGGGCTTCTCAAGGAAGATCTCAGTAAAATCGATGATGTGCCTTACGGATCAGTAGGCCTTACTTTTAAAAGCTGAAGGAAGATTTTCACGCACCACGTCTTTGGTGGGATTGAAAACAAGGCTACCCAGAAACTGAGAGAGAAGTTTAATCCAAGTTGTAAAGATCTTTGATATTTGAGATGGACTAATGTGAAACCGAGAAGCTAAATCTTCATTTAAAAGATAAAGCCTAAGCTTCATGAGGGTCAGAGCCATCTCCTCCTTCATTGTTAGTGAACGTCTGGGACCACACTTCTTTACAATCTTATGCCTGAGGATATTAGCTACATGTTTTGGACCCCGCCAGTATTTTGTTGTTTTGATTTTAGGCTCGATGACCGTGTAGATGATGTTGAATGTTTGCAAAGTAGGTAAACCTGTGTAAAATCTGACAGATTTATTATTCTTCAGCACAGTATCTGCTATGGAGCTAGAAGTAAATGTTTTTGTTTCTTTTGCTGCACAAGTTCAGCTTGCAGTACTCTTATCTTATCTTTGAGAATAGAAATTTCTTTTGACTTTTAAATACAATGAAGGCAGTTGGAACCGTAGTCATGATCAAGAGAAGCTGAAGCTTCACATTGAGTCTTAGTCGGTTTTCTCTTTTTGGAGGATTCTTTGACGCTACTTTTTCTGTCAATTGGAGATAAGCGAGATCTGGAAATAACAGATGACTGGTGACCTAAGTGTAAGGTTTGATATGGATATGATGAAGATGGAGCACCGCCAACAAAATGCTTAATAACAGACAGATTTGGTTTCCAAATACTTTTTCCATCAACATAGGATCTATTCACATTTTTTGTCCACATAGACCTTGCATGGGGATTTTGAAGCTCAGTTGGAAATGTATATAATGTAAATGGAGGGGAACAAATACACCTTGCTGTTCCAAAATTACACGTATGTTTTTCACAAAATGTTTCTCTCCATTTCTTTAATTGGTATCCGCTGCTGTTGCAGTCTTTATCTTTAACACAACATACTCGTATGTACATTTTTGAGAACGACACACAAATGAGCAACAACAATGAACTTCAACTCAAAAACTGAGAAAAAAAACTCCGTAAAATATCTACACATACCGCATCACCAAATGCTGAAACGCAATAGATAGTGATGATAAAGAGAACAGAGATATGCCACTTTGTTAATTTTTGGTTTTACTTTTTATTCATGTAACACGTAAATGTGCCCAGACACACTTTTTGTCTTTTCATTTGAACAAGAGGCCAAAGTGTATTAAATAGCATTTTAGAGCCCCCTACTACTATGTATATTTGTAAGGGAGATAAATGAATCATGTAATTATTGGGGAAGGATCTCAAACTCTAAGGCTATTTAACACATTTTTGCTACTTGTACAATGCTGTCTGCACCCCTAAGCACTTATTCAAATCACAAATTATGATGTAATATTTCATATACGCGCAGTATTAGGCCTCACACAGAATAGGCAGACATGACTTTCTGCAGATCCGATGCAAGATGACATTATACAGAAAATAACAATTCTGATTTGTTTGTTTTGTTTTGTTGTTGTTTAACGTCCACTCAAGAATATTTCACTCATATGGAGACGTCACCGTGTGCCGGTGAAGGGCGACAAATTTTGCCTGTGCTCGGTACTCCGTAGAGCAGGGAGGGTTCTTTAACGTGCCAGCACCTACTGTGACACGGGACCTCGGTTTTTACTGTCTCATCAGAAAGACAGGGACGGCCAATCGCGGAGTGGCACTACACGGATTCGAACCACGGACCCTCCGATTCGAAGTCGAACACGATAACCACTCGGCCACGGAGGCCCCAACAATTCTGACATGCTATTGAAATAATATTTTGTTTATTCAACAAAATCTGAAGTCATATGTGAAACTATTCACCAAATGAAGTACTTGCCTGACAACAGGGTTTGAAGTCTTTCAATTTGGTCAACTATTGAACTTAATATAAAATAACATAAAGCCTATAGATCTATTTATGTGTATATTATTCAATTTTTCGTATGCAGAAGCTTGGAGATCGCCTGCCCTTTCTGCTTGTAGCAATGACGACTGAAGTGTAACATCGCAGGTCTAGTATTAGGCCTAAAACTAAAATACTACAGTACAGTACAGTACAGTGATGGCTGTGCCTAAAATAAGTAGGCTTAAGCCGAGCCGTAGGCCTAAAGGCCTAAAGGGTTCTTGGATGACCACAGGGGCTCGTATTTTTTGTTGGAAATATATGTCGATTCACCGGCATGCATATAAGGTTGTGTGTCCGCTATACACACAATCTAAACGCATGCCAGTGGACCAACTCATGTACATGTATTACCAACCGAAACACGAGTCCTTGTCGGCTTGTGCCAGTTGTGGGGTGATCGACGGATTTTAGGCCTAGTTTATGATCTGCATCTGATTTCATTTTAAAAGAAATACTGTATGAGAATCCAAAACACCTTGCCAATTGATAATTAGCGATAAGATCTTATAGGTACTGTTACGTACGGGTTTCTGGAATCACAAACGGCGAAACGAAAACAGGACTGAAGCGAAGCTTACGCCATGGTGTTTCTACAGACGCTGGTTTTACGCCGATTGACATTTGACCCAAAATGGCGGCATTACTGTGAAAGTCGTCTATAGATTTCTACAGTCGAACCTACTGATATGGAAACCGACGGGGAATCGATTGTTCTTTCAATACAGATCTAGAGGATTTTTCAAACATTGATATTGGAGTGGCTGAGACATGGCATTATAAACCATTAAGTTAAATCGTCAATTATCATCATTTAGTGTTTCAGAGATTAAAAAAAATGATTGATTCTTAAAACTGGATTATTTATTAATCTAAATCGTAAGTAATTTTTGCATGACATATGAAAATAAGTGAAAATTTGATGATTCAAAGGAAATCTCTCAACCAACAATTTTATTTTTCTTCACATGTTTTATATGCATCGAAATAGAAACGGAGGTGAGAAGAATGGTCTTGACGTTTCAATAGAAGTTAGTCTGGAGTTTGGTTAAGTTTACCATTATATACATTCACAATGGTACAATAAAGTAACTAGCATAATCCGAAGGAACAGTGGTTTCCTTCGGACAGGTAGTAAAAGAGATGCTTCGTGTTACATAAGGGTTCGGCGCGTTTTCCTGTAGATATGTATGCGCTTGTAAAATGTGTGTGTGTGTGTGTGTGTGCAAAATGTTACACACACGTAAAATATTGAGTGTATCAAAATATGTATGTGTTTTGTATTTATTATTATGAAAAACAAGTATACTTGTATGCAGGTGTGTCAATGTGCTTTCGTATAAATTTGTATGCTACTGCAGTAATTTTTATCATAACATCATATTTGCATATATATGTGTACTTATTATATCATATCTGTCTTGAAGTATAGTAAATGGTTTAAAAATATATATTTATAGACCCCCCCCCCCGCCAAAAAAAAAAGAAGGGGTCGGCACGTCAAATAACCTTTCCAGTTCAACGTCATTATGTCTAGCAAAGACCAGATTTGTTGCCCTTCACCGCTTAAAAATTCTTAATTGGCAGATTGACCAATAATATCACGAACAACCAAGCTAACTTTCTAGATTGCTTAAAAGAATAACTACATTACCTGAAATGTAAAAAATCCAGGCCCACCCGTTGACTTGATTGTAGTCGCAAAGGAAACCAGCTGTTCCCAACACAAATGCATTCCCAAATGATGAACCTATCAAGAAGGAACATATACCATATAGCTTACTACATGTATTTGTGTTTAAAAGATAAGATGGCAAAATAGCGTTCCTTAAATAGGTGTCATTATCATTTGATTGTTGTTTAACACCACCGGCATTGTTTCCTTTTTAATCATCTAAATGATGTTACTATTGCGTTGTTATTTAACGCTCTAGTTGAGAGGGGCCTCCGCGGCCGAGTGGTTAGCTTGTTCGACTTCCAATCGGAGGGTCCGGGGTTCGAATCCGCGTAGCGCCACTCCGCGGT
>JACSZP010034404.1:0-12083 GCA_016161895.1 Pinna nobilis
AGTAAAGATTGGAGTTGTGTTTCAGAATAAATTTGGCAAGATATCTTTCGTGTCAGGATTGCATCTTTTGCTTACCAGGCAAATAAGTAAGAGACTTTTAAGATTCAAATACATGTATATGAGTCTCCTGTGCTATGTATAATGTATCATAATTGAGGTAAAAACATNNTAAGGCTACACTTTAAAGTTATTGGTTTGCTGAAACACAACTCAGATTTTTTATTGTGAGTAAGATACAGTCTACTACGGTATGTTTGAATCCACTTGACAGAGGAGGCAGGTTTTTCCTGTCATTCAGACGCAACAAAAAAAAAACCTGAGGTTCCTGAACAAGGTTTCTGCACTTAATGACCCTCACTGCTCAATGGCTAAGTGTCCAGCAAAGGGTAAAATCTGGTAACTCTTCGACTGGTATATGGTAGCGTCTCCATATAAGTGAACTGAGAATTAAACAACAATTTAATCTTAGTATCTATCTATCTTTTATCTACCCATCTTTCTGCTTGTCTTCAATGTATCTATTTACTGACTATTTTAAATGTTTTCACTTAAAATACGGGACTACAGCTGCGTTCTCTCATAGGCAATGCCTAAGTTCATATTAAGGGAATGTATTGATTGAGTATTGCCACCCAAAGCGATACCATAATTTCTCGGGTATTTACCGCTCTGTTGGGTAGCCTGCACAATACAAAATACCGTTTTTATGTTTTAAAATCCTAAGATAGCTCGCTTAGGCATATTGTCCATGGATTATCTGCTACATAATCTTGCTATGTAATCAGACATTTGAAAAGAACATATTTGTATCAAATATTTACTTACATTTAAAAAAGATTTTAAAGATATGTATCAGACTGTTGTTTTTGTTAATTATTGAGAGGGTTGAAGAATTTTGATTTTACTGACATCATGTAGCCTGCATGTTTAAGACATTTGAAACATTTCATCAGATAACCGGCATGCAGCATTTTTCTATGATTTAAAATGTATAGGCTCGTATGTATCTCGTCTTGTATGTCACATCAATGTCTCCTCTTGTCATTGTTCTTCTGGTCACCTGGTCCCACCCCGAAAGGAATTTGTAAATGGTTTCAACATTTAGACTGTTATCATTCATATATATTAGTACTTGGATTTTTCAATATTCCTTGGTACGTCTACATTTTCATTTTATTCAGAGAGTGAGACGACTCTCTAATAAACTACTTCCACATGGATCACCGTTGAATGCTTGAAAACATAACTACGAATGATTTGTGGTCAACATCCGGAACTTACGGGATCTCCCTCACAAGGGTTTTGGACGATATTCTGGAGAACAACAATTTACAGTGACTATTCTTGCTAATAAAATCAAGAACACATGGCCTCTTCAATCCAGCTCGGTATTTTAAAGAACTCGTCGAGATTTAGTGGAGCATTTGCGAAAGGTGCGACATGTGAACAGGGGGACTGGCACCTGGTGCAACAACAACTCTAAGAACATACAAACAGTAGAAGCCGAGGATCTGTGTTAAAGTAGGTTTTGGCACAATACAGAACCTCCCTGCTCTATGGCCATAAGTGCCGTGTAAACGGCACACGGTAAAATATACTCGAGTCGGACTTTAAACAACAGTACAACAAAGACAACAATGAACTCAATGGGTTTCAGTTGAATATTTGAGTGCGATGAGTGCGACATGTCAACAGGGGACGCTGATTCCCACTTTGTAAAACAACAACTCTTACAATACATAACGTCACATCGTGATTAAATCTTTATTTTATAAAACATCTGTACAAAAAAGAACATAAAATCACAAAGAAATGTACATAAGAATGTAATGCACGTAGTGCTGTGGACTAAGAGCATACATGAAAACTACAGTATGATATAAAACTTTTACATTAGAAAGTCTACACTAGAAGACTTATTTTCGGAATTCACCTCTATGAGCTGACTGTAGTATGTCTAGTTCTCTTTTCAACTTCACCATCGTCTTCGTCATAGTAATCTGACATTTGTTTCAACATAGTAAAGGCACAAATGGCGGCGATGATCTACAAAACAATAGGCATAGATTGATCTGGTTGCCACTCTTTTGCATTTCTACATTCGAATTCCGAAAATAAGCCCAACTATCGACTAGTTACAAGTATTTACATCTTTGGGACTTTCTTAACTACTATTCCTTTTGATACATTCACACATATCGTCTTTAGATGATGTACATGTATATTAAGGCATTCCTTGGCTTTCAATGAGCCATATGAAGTTTATTCACACACAAAGTTTTGTTGTATTGTCATTTATCTGTTGATCAGTCCATTAAGGTTGAGCTGATTATCGTACTCTCGCGCAAAATCTCGAGTTTAAGATTCTATTTCCTTCTGCATTTGTCTTGCCATTACAAATGCTATTATGGCTGCAATGATCTACAAAAAGGTATATACAAAAGTAATGAATATAATGTGTGTGAGTTAGCCTACACGAACATGTAAGGTATGAAACAATAAATGAACGGTCCAGTTCGTCTTTTCAATGAGCGTGTTTAGATCTAGTTTTGGTCAAGGTCAAATTTGCTTTTTGAATATTTTTGGTTTTTGTCTGATGCTCGCTACTAAAGTGTTACAGGTGTTTGTAAGAACTAGCCACTTGATACTAATTTGGCAAGTGGTAATTCTCGTTAACTCATTTGGTAGAGTGCTAGTTTCTTAACGTAGAAGATCCCGTTTCAAATCAAACCAGGGTCGGACAATTTTCCACAATATTGTTATTGACTCGGCGTCAAGAGCAACATTTTCCGATATGAACTTTCATGAAAATCAGTACTTCAAGGAATTCTTACAACCTCTTTTGTGTTCTGTAGTTTACAAATGATAGCAACATTTTTATTGTAAACTTGTTGCTATGATACACTGTTAACACGACTACAGCATCTCAGGTGCTCTTGTCAAGGCAGACGTGATAGTTGACAGTCGATATATAAATTGAGACCGCCATAATCTGGGAAAATTTGTAGAGAAAAAGGCTAAACAATTTGGAGTTAATACCACAATTCAATCAGTAAATTGTTTAGTAAAATGATTCGGTAAAAGTGATAGCGACATCGCTAGTCTTAGCTAGTTCGAACCCCAGATAACTAATATGCTTACCTATCAGAGATAATAAAATAGACCTACATAAGATGACTTTCTTTTGGAAGTCATTTTGTATTGAACATTTTTGCTGTTTGCGTTTGAAAGGAGGTCAAGCGTGTTTCCTTTTAGCCATGCTGAATATGTCAAGTTCTACATGGCAAATCAAATAGGGAATAAATCGATTGAACAAATAAAAACTGATTATCCTCATGATTTGTTACGTCATCAATTAGCATGAGTTTAGGTGTAGACATGAAATGTCGGTCTTTTTAAATAATACAATTGATGATCAATGGACCCTTCGTACAATGGACAACTGCCTACAGTAGAAAAATTTTTAGCCTCTCTGCGGTGTGCCCTAGTGAAAGATTTGATGCATCAAATGTATAAAGTGCACCGCAATATGTTAGACTGCTATCACAATTATCTAAATATCTTTAGTGTTGGTAAACTGAAAGCTATAAATCTAGATAATGAAAGATATTGAATATGCAGTCAAAATAATGACTTAGGATAAATGTGTTTAAAACATCATGTTGATTTGAAAAAATATAATATACACACCTCGACAACAACGATCACTGCTCCCAGGGCGATGAAAGTATTACTGTATGGTCCGAGAATATTTGCAACTTCATTGTAGCATCCCTGAAAGGAACAAATATACAAATAAGCATTGTCAAATGACGCGCGAACACAAAAAGAATACAAGATATTATTTTTAATCCTTTTACTATACTCTTTAAAATATATTCCCCTGATGTCATATCGTATACAACAAAATAGGGTGTTATTTACAACGAAATATGGCTGATGAGACAAAATGCGTCCTCACAGGTCAACTATATAACAGGGCGCCTGTGTCAAAAGACGATGTCTGCAGGGTATACCGTAATGAGCATAGAATGTACCGTACATCGCTGTGCGAATGCATCACAACAATATGCTAATTGTATAAATAGAGTAATGATATATCTAAAATGTCATTCACAGCATATTCTAAAACAACAAGATATTCCTATCTGACACTTCCATTGGTGTCAATGCATGTTGTAACAGATGCGCATGGTTGAATGTAGAGATTTCCGATACTACCTGCACAATCTTGAAACCAAGGAAATAGTAATGTAAAATGTCTCAGAACAAGAATTTAAAAAAATCATTAATACTACAGATATTTATATAAGAAATACTCACTCTGTCAATATAGGCATTTATGGATGAAGGTTGGACTGTACAAATTTGGTTGATATTAAAGTCGGCGGTATTTGCATCAGCACCCACACAGCAATGACCTGGAATCAACGACAAACCTCGAAGTGGATTCAGCCACCAGATGGAGCTAACAAAGTCGTTTCCGAGAATAACTGGATTCACACCACAGCAATGAAACTACAAGGAGATAAGTTTTGTAATGTTTGAATTTGTCTCATTTATTAAGAAGAAATCAGAAATGTTCGCAGACTTAATTGTAATTGTGATAAGAAAGTCCCCGAGTCATAATGACCAACAAATGATGAATGTATATACCTGTTTATCTTTAAGTATAAATCACAAAGTTAAGGAGAAAATTTAGTTGATACAATATTAGAATATTTATAAAGTAATTCAGCAACTTACTGAAACACTTTCAGAAGCAAAGGGTGTTATAACCAGTTAAAAATAACCGAAAAAGCGGTGTCCATACATTAAAAATTCGACATTGCCAAATGATAATTGTCGAGTCAAAAGTCAAAACTAGAAGTCTTTGAACGACTAGGTGAAGATCATATGTGTGAACGATCCTACAGTTGATGTAAGAAAACAACACATAACAACAACCTACAGTCAAAAACAGGTAGTTCCAGGCCTTTGTGATTTGGTTTGCGTTATTCCCATCATATCGCTGGATGAGGTTCAACATTTGCTCCTTGATGGATCCAACCAGCTGTAAGACAAGAGAACATCGTGTAATTGTATTCATGCGGAATAGTCACGTGCTACTTCCTGTTTCAATCAATCCGTTTTTATTATCGTCGGCATGATACAACATAAATGGCAACTGTCTTAATAATGAGGTTATAATTAAATTTTATAAATTTCCGAGGATTTCATTGGTTAATAATCCAGAAAACACTCGGTTCATACTTCAATGACCCGGGGGGTATCAACGTGGAAAACAAATGCAAAACCCTAACGGAGTGGGACCAGGTGTCCGGAAGGAGTCAGCGTTCCCTGTTGGCATGCCACACCCGTCTAATATGTTCCTCGGAAACCCAACGAGTTGAATAAAATGTTGAATGCTCTACGGTCATAAGTACCTACTATAGGTATATTTTGTCGCCCTACGCCGGCTCCATATAAGTGAAAGTTTCGTAAGTGGGAAATTAAACAACAACACAACCAACCAACGCTTAAACTTCCTAAATTACATTGTTTTTAGGTCACATCGCCTCCAGAGACTTATCAGTAGTATGCAGATTACAAACAATACATTTTGTATAAAGTTGAACATAATTAATGGAGATAGTTTTCGAAAATGGCAATCATTAGCGTCATATTGCTATCATATGTTTAAAAATGTATATCGTAGTGACTGACAATTGCATTGATGAAGATCCAAGTATACTTTGCAAGACCTATTTCGTCAATTCACAAATTGAGTTCCGTTTTGCATGTTAAGTTAACTAAATATACAAGGATTTTAACCAACAAAATAAACTGCGGAAGATTTCCTAAATTAGATTAAACCAGACACACGGAAGCTGAAACCATACTCACGTCCTGTCTGAACTGGAACCACCCTCCTAAGGCCACTAGTTGTAACAGAAATATGATAATGATAACCGCGCCGTACTGCAAAACAAAATAGAAACATGTTTATAAATATAATATGAGGACGAGATATTTCTAATAGTAAAAACATCAGGACCCAATTGCACAAACGTTTAACTCGCCGTTAAATTTAACTATGAACTTACCGACGGTTAAACGTGTGTATGCTGTAACTCTAAAATATTTTTTTGTTAGTTAATTCATAATTAACTAACTAAATAACCCTGTAATGGTGTTAAATTACATGGTTAGCAAATTACAAGCTAGAATTTGAGCTTGTAGTTATTAGCTTACTACAAGTTAATCTAGCGATGCATTGTGCAACTGGGTCCAGGACTCGGTTGCACAATAGTTTAATTCGTAGTTAAATTTAACTACATGTATGAACTTATCGCGGGATCCAGTTTCACAACAGTTTTATTCGTAGCTAAATTTAACTATGAACTAATTCTTGGTAAAACTTGTAGTAATGTTAACTCTTAAATTAAATTTTTAATAATCAATTCGATTTTTGCTAAGTAAACAATCCTGCGATAGCGTTAAACCACATAGCTAGCAAATTACACGTTAGAATTTAACTTGTAGTAATTGGTTAGCTACAAGTTATTTTAACAATGCATTGCGCAGCTGGGTCTAGAAGAGCAAAAAAGGTTCGCAAACACTGCAATGCGAAAATAAACGGTTTTGGCATTTTGTAAATATGATTGGCGTGGTACGTAATAGGAAGCGTGCTTCACACACAGAGACGTGAAAAATTGAGAATTGGTGATAATCTAGTCTAGTACATGTAATCAAAAACCAAAAATTAACAGTTCTTGACTTTTCAATTGCGATATTTGTCTAGATAAGTTTAGAACGTTTTTTTCGCCAAATTTTATTCAGATGAACTGGGCGAAATGATTGGTTTTGATTCTGGTTCTTAATAAGTATTCTGTAATCATGTCAACAGACTAGTACTAATGTATGCATAAGTAAAACAGGAAAACATACGAGTGGACTAAAAGCAAAGTAATCTCGTTCTTTTTCTTCATTTCTTTTGTAATTTATTTATATATTAATTAATTTATTTACTTATTGAAAATATTACTGGTATACAAATCTTAAGTCCTAATACTAAACATTCTTAAGATAAAAATCACTCGTAATCGTTAGTGAGAAATCTCCAGTTGATCATGTTTTGTCGATTTTACAACAAATTTGACTAAATTTACTGAAATAAATCTATAATTTGTTAATTATCAGCATTAAAATTATATACACTTACGACTAACGAGTGATTTTAATCGTAGGATTCTTTGTAAAAAAGGTCGCAGGACACCACCTACTACCAATTGACAGTAAACATTTATTGTTATTTACAGTATTCTAAAGACGCATTCTTGAGTAGCAATCGATATTTGAATATTTTGATCATTTCTCGAGACATAATCAGGGGGCCTCCGTGGCCGAGTGGTTAGCGTGCTCGACTGCGAATCGGAAGATGCGGGTTCGAGCCGCGTCAGCGCTACTCCGCGGTTGGCCATCCCTGTCCTTCGGATGAGACAGTAAAAACCGAGGTCCCGTATCACAGTAGGTGTTGGCACGTTAAAGAACCTTCCCTGCTCTACGGCCAGCAGTGCCGAGCATAGGCAAAATGTGTAGACCCTTCACTGGCACACGGTGACGTCTCAATATGAGTGAAATATTCTTGAGTGGGACGTTAAACAACAATATCATACCATACCAAGACATAATCTAAAATCGTCAAACTGTCCTACAGTAATTCACCGCTTACCTACTCAACATTTCTGTTTCAACGGAATTTTCAGGCTGCTCCGCCACCTAATATACAAGATGTATTTCGTCGCAAAAGAAAATCTTTCGTTGTCACCTTAAAATTCGAATACTTTGAGAATAAAAAAGGGAAATTTAAAAGTCAATTTCCAATACTTACGATGATAAGTAAAAGTCGCATTTTACACCAAGCTCCCACCATTCCAATTATGCTTATGACGATGACGAATAAGCCCAGGGAAATGCCAAGTCCAGCGAGGGCTTTGACAAGGCTACCCATTCTGAACGAGCCTATTGAGATATTTTCCAGTAAAGGCATATACTGTTCCGCATACTGCCCTCCCTTCTCTTGCATTACAGCTCCTCCAATTAATAGTGCGATCCCCAAAATCTGCAACGAAGAATTAGGGTAATTACTTGTATTATTTTGAAAATTCAATATGGAATAAATACGAAAGCAAAAGCCACATTTTTAGTTAAATTGTAAGATGCGTTTGATAAGTAAAGCAGCAAAACTCGTAAATTTCTGTTAAATGCGTAAATGAATAACTTTTTTCAGATAAAAGAGATTTATCCCTATATCGCATATTCGTTCATCGTTAGAAGCTCGGCAATCTCAAAGAGAGGTTTCTTATTTTTCAAAACTTACGTAGGCCCTATGTCTTCTTTTAGGCTTATCATTATGTGATACGGTATCTAATAAAGTTACATGTTTATGATATAAATTTAACTGTGAAAAAATAAGAGCACTTACCAAAAATATCACATTGACCACAATTAAGAATATCATGCCGACTTTCCCTAGGAGATTCATTTTGCTGTTTTCCTCTTGGTCGATGTCAATGTAAACTATATTTACGTCACGATCCCAGAAACGAACACAGGAAAGACGGGACACTTCGGACACTGTCGATATTTTTTTGTGGAAATGAAAATAATCCGATAAAAAAGGACAGAATTCGATCTCCTTCTTATAGCGGGTCACTAATTCGCTTATTGACCACCACTCCGTTTACTTCAGCATCAGCTCAGACCAGGGGTCGTACACTCTGACCGACTTCACGGGGGAATAAATTGGATGTTATTGATGGATGGATTATATAGGGGTGATGTATCAATTAATTTGCTCATTTGTTAAAAATGAAGTTTGGTTACCCAGGTATGTGTCAAGTTACTTAGAAGTTGGTCATTCGTCATCGGAATGTCGACCAGCGATGACTGTCCATTTCTCGGTGGTCGGAATAACTCACGCGTAAGATATGTATGTCAACTGATTTGCATAAAAAATCAGATACCTGATTATTGTATTTTTGTATTGCATTACCCCTTAATCAGGTTCCGAGTTGGCACATTTTTGTGAAAACAAAACTGTGCTACAGAAAATAATAAATGGAATATCTTAATTTCTAGTCTCGCCGGTTAACTCGAAAATCTTTTCACTTTCCTGTGAAAATGTAAAATATCTAAACTTTGGATTTCTACCGAAATGTTAGATTTGGTGTTGAATATATATGAGCGTTTCAATGTAACCTCAATGGTCAATTTACATTATCAACCCTTCGAGTTCACGTATTTCCTTGAATCGTGAATTCTCACATTTCATTCAGTATTTTTGCTTTATCGATTATTTATAACATGATGATGTGGATGAAGGTTTCGATATTATAATTATATAATTTTTTGAAAGTGCCAAAATAGCGTAACTTATTTATTAGGTTATGGAATGTATATATTCCAAATTAGTACCACTGATACTTTAATAAATGAATAAATATATAGATAAAAGCTTACAATTAATATACCAGTAGAAAGCACAAATTAATTTTATAGTGTAAAAATATGACATTTTGAAATAAATTTTTTAAAAAATACTAGATATTGTCCCATGTTCCTTAAGTTTAAAACACATGTATACCCCAAAGTGATCTTTTACCCTTACCCTTAAGCCCCCCCCCCCCTTCCAAAAAAATACATTTAAATAAATGGGGATAATCTCTCTCTCTCTCTCTCTCTCTCTCTCTCTCTCTCTCTCTCTTAAATACTATAAATATGTATAGTTGGCACGCTTAAATACTTATAAAGTTACCAACACTTGCACTCTAGTTGTGTGGTGATATTACGGTTATATATTTTACCAATATCATATATTTTAATAACAGTAGTTCAGATTTCAAGCCATATATGTGTCACTTTAGAACAAATGTTTCCGAAATTAAAGCAAGAAGGTGTGCCTAGTGAAGTATATGTGTACATGTATATATATTTTCGTGATTTAGTGTACTTTGTTACAAGAGTACATATTTTAATGTACAGGTATTCGTGTAAACTTGCTGTACTTTCTCGTGTTACATGTAAATAAAACACCTAACCTCGCCAGAGGCGTGTAAATATAAACATATCAGATATTGGCTTATAGGCATTATCATTAATCACACCAAGGTTATGTCACACACGATCGAATCAATTTAAAGAAATTTGAGCTATCCATATCAGGGTGAGTGATAAGCATAGGTAAGAAATGACCACATACGCCGAACTTCTGTTCAGATTTGTCAGGAGTGGAAAGGGGGGGGGGGGGGGGGTTGGGGGGGGGGGGGGGGGGGGGGGGGGGGGGGGGGGGGGGGTTCTTACGTGGATCTTGAAACTCTGGAAAAGATGATGGGATACTTAGAGGGGAACAAAGTATCTAAGAAAAACTCCATTTTTGTTTATTTCTAATTTTCACAAATGTTACAGAAAGAGAAATATGACGTTTTTCATCCGCACGGACGATATACATTTTAGATAATACCAGTAAACTAAGATTTCACCCGCCTATTCTGAGTAGTTTCATCATCGTGCGAAGTAAATAAAGTCAAATGTTTTTTAGTTGTTCTCATACACGAGTATTTGGAGTTAACTCAATCCCTTTCACTCTAATAAGTAATATCAAACTTGCAAATGGAGAGTTTGACATAATCAAAAATTTGAATTTTATTTAATTACAAGCATCCCTTTCTCTTATAAAAAAAAATCGCATTAAAGTGTGTCACCGATAAGATGACGGAGCATAAACGCTAAGTAGGTCTAAAATAATCAACTAAGACAAACAAGCAAAACGAAGGTAATGAAATAAAAAATATTTTTATTTTCTGTGCGGTTCTAGAGAGAGGGTTTCCACAGTTTGCAAAGAATATACCTGTAGAATCATGATCAATGAAAGAAATTGAGTTACAATGCTGTCGGTTAATTCTGCGCCCCTTTACATTCTTATCTCGATTATGTGATTTGAAAATGAAAGTGGAAACTAAATTTTTGCCCAAGTGTCAGAGTGATCTTTAATACTTCATATCTATGCGAATTTCTCAAATTGTAATAATTCATTCTTTCGCTTATTACAGAAATTATAAAGAAATCATAGTATCCATGAGTGGACACGAGATCGGCTAATTCTGCGCTTCGTTTAAAATTTAATCTTTGTCATCCGAAACTTATTATGAAAATTTCAAAACATGGTTGATGTATGTATAGGTCACAAGTCGATGTTGCCGCTGGTATTTTAGTATAATTTGCTTCAAAAAGAAGTACGCTCTTAGGTCAGATTTTAAAAAGTGAGTAATGATATGTTAATTTTTTCAACGTTTCACAAATTATGACGTAATATTTTATATACGCGCAGAACATGACAGTATATTTGTTTATCATACCACAAGTTCGATCACCAGGAAAATTTCCTGGATCCGCACATTTTTTTTGACGTTCCGCACACTCGGCACCCAAAAGTAAAGTGACCTCTAGTCTTTACTGGTGGATGAGGGGCCTCTGTGGCCGAGTGGTTAGCGTGTTAGACTGCGAATCGGAAGATCCGGGTTCGAGCCGCACGGTCAGCGCCACTCCGCGGTTGGCCATCCCTGTCCTTCGGATGAGACAGTAAAAACCGAGGTCCTGTGTCAAAGTAGGTGTTGGCACGTTAAATAACCCTCCCTGCTCTACGGCCAGCAGTGTCGAGCATGGGCAAAATTTGTAGCCCTTCACCGGCACACGGTGACGTCTCCATATGAGTGAAATATTCTTGAGTGGGACGTTAAACAACAATACCATACCATACCATACTGGTTATGAGGTTGTGGGTTCAAATGCCTGCCACGCTGCGGTTGGCTTTCCCAACCATTTGGATGAAACAGTAAAATCAGAGGTCCAGTGTCACAGTAGGTGTTGGTACATTGAAGTCACTGCCCAATGGCCATGAGTGCAGAGCATAGGCATGGGGCATTACACAAGTACGCAACCAACATTTTTGTCAGTATTGATATAGCGCAGGTGTTTAGGACATCAGGTATATTAATTAACCCTTTGCCCCATACAGCACTTGGAGACTTTGTTACATTTGC
>JACSZP010034411.1:0-20235 GCA_016161895.1 Pinna nobilis
ATATATATCTGTTTTCCTCCATCGCTTTCAATGATGAATCCGTTCATTTACTTATTTATTCTTATGTTCTAATGTATACTTATTTATTTAGTTTGAGATTTATCTTTTTATAATTTCCTTATTTAACTTATCATCAAATTTTAATAAATGCATAATCTTTTAGTTGAGATCAGTTTGGAAAATTCACACGGTAGCCGTCACTTATATGCGCGCTCAGATAGATACGTGCCTTTAACATAAATTTTCCCATACGATAAATTAACACGAATTTGTCAACAATTCCGCCCATGACGGCAGGTGTTACACAGAAAATAAAAACAGAAACCAGAGCTGTATTCAGATTCGATCAATACGTATTATCCGGAACTACTTCAAAACGCTAATTATCTGAAGCGCGCAATGTCGAAATTTGATTACAATCGGTATGTGTTAATATGGGCGAAGACCACATATTGTGTTGTCCAAACTAATGCCTCTATTTCATCTCGTTATATCTATTTTGATTACTGTGTGTGACTAAATGGAGAGAGAGAGAAAAAGTCGAAATAAATGATTGTTGTTTTTTACCGTGTCACGATCACGAAGCTTTCCGTTATTCAATAATTAATCCAAATTGCAAAATAATTGTGATACGTATGCAACTCGAGAGCCAGACAAATGGGAATCAAATAAATTAATCCTGCGACGAAATACGATATGGTTTATTGGCTTAAAAAACGCAACAAATAATAATAGATCTTAGCAATATAAAATGTGGTATTCATTTACTTATCCTTTTTCGTTTCTTTACTTTTTTCAGCATTCTGTTACTTTAAGCGCACCGCATAGATCTACATTTTGTATCACATGGGCTGTGTCCTAGTTCTATTTGCTCGCGTAGCAACATTTTGATTTTCTGTTTGTTTGTTTTTGTTTTTTGTTTTTTCGGTTTTTTTTTTTTTTGTTTTTTTTTTACTTCTGGTTATATTTGTTTAGTTCGTTTGTTAGAGAGAGAGAGAGAGAGAGAGAGAGAGAGAGAGAGAGAGAGATTTTGTTGGACTTGATGGAAAACACTTGTGAACAACAAATCTATCAAAATTCAATGTCAGCGAATTTTGTGAAAGAACTGTGAAAAACATGAACTATCACCTAGTACGTGATCGATTTTTATCTATTCAACTACACAAACAACGTTATTGATTACTGGAAAAGAAAATTCAACCAACATTTCTAAACAAAAAGACCAAAAGGAAAAAACTTCAAGTCGTGCTCGCATGTTCAAAGGCAATAGCGAACGCGCAATATTAAGACTAAGTGTACATGCCGGTATTATGCAGAGAGAGAGAGAGAGAGAGAGAGAGAGAGAGAGAGAGAGATGATACTTACTTTGTGGAAGCTGTTCCGCCTGTCCACATGGGACCCATTTTCCACTTTGGAACTTCCAGTGATGTGGATCGGCAAGAATCATATCCACGAAGACATTGTACTGACAATGCGGATCCAAGCCGGTGAGACTGAACTGTAGGGTAGGAAACATCCGCCTAGTAAAAGAAGATAAAACAATATGGTTATCTATAGATATATGCTCAGTACCTACGAAAGAAACCATAGCAAAATTCTTATCTGCTGATCTAAACTCATTTTATGGTCTTATTTTATTCACACAAAAAAATATTCGGATGACTGAGGGATTTAGCCTAAGGATTCTCTACCTTCCCCACCCTGGGGATTATCGGTTTGCATGTGTATCATGCCCTGACAGAACGCAAGTTTTGTTGGGGTTTCAAAAGGGCATTCTATATGCTGCAGATATATGATAAGTTTAATTTAGGGTGTGGATCTCGTAATCATATGACATCTTCTTAATGAACAATTTGAGAGCGAGAGAAGAAAAGCTTTGTTTATGAATATTAACCAACAGCAACGAAAAAGCTTGAAATGATGAGTCAAATAAGAATCGAAAAACAGAAGGAGGGAAACTTTTATGAGTTGTAATACGGTGCGATTACATGACAACAAACAACCCTTGTCACACACCATGAAATGAAGTAGAAGTTGATGATATGTGCGGACCAGGATTTTTTCCCAGGGGCTGGGTCGAACTTATGTCAAGAAAACAAAACTAGTGACTCATTTTTCAAGGAAATCATCCTATGCAGTGTGAGATATATGACGCCATTTATGACGTCATACAAAATGACGTCATAAACTAAATCCTTGACATGGCTCAGTACCCTGACGCTTTTATAACCTTGATTTGTCAGGAAGTAAACTTCAGATATGAAAATACGCCGACAGTGTTGTATATTACTTCTCACCATGTCATATCTTACTTCTTTGAAATGAAAAATTAAGCATACAGAAAAGAAAAAACAAATGAAAAAATGTGAGACAATATAAAAAGTACATGTTACATATTATATCTCAGTTTTATAAGATTTCTTTTTTCTTATTTTCATTTTTCTAAAATATCAATATATTTTTCAGTTTATATGTAAATTTCAAGGTAACTGGCACTTTTCAGATTACTTCTTTTGTTAAAAGTTTTACAACTACATAAATATCACACGTTTTAAAACTTATTAAAAAAAATAAACTATCACAGCTCGGGAAAAAGAAAAAAACCGGAAAAATTAAAACGTCAATTTTCTGAAATTTATGTTTCTGTAATATTCTGCAATTAAACTTGTGCAACGATGAAAAATAATGTTTTGTCATTGCCATTTTATTCTTAATTGGCACATTACAAGATAAAACAAAAAATACATATAGTATCCTTTCTTCATGGCACGCATAAAAATAGATGCGGAATACATTAACACGGAACGAAATCTCCGTTCCCGCGCTTTTTGTGTGATCGAATCGTCACAAAAATATCGTGATTCGATCGTGTCGCAGTGAATCGACCTATCCCTAAATAAAAAAAAAAATAATAAAATAAATAAATAAATAAATAAATAAATAAATAAATAAATAAATAAATAAATAAATAAATAAATAAATAAATAAATAACGAAAAAAAAGCAAAACAAAACAAACAAAAAAGAAAAACAATTTTATTAGATTACAGGTCGTCAGATTTCGCATTTCTTTTCATGTGAAATCACGCCATCTGTTTTATATATAGTTAAAAATGTTTACATCAAAGGCAGTTGACTGTATGCAGCAAGTCTGAGTTTCATTATCAAACTCCGTTGTCATGAACTAATTTTAACTATTTATAGAATTATCATAGTTGAGATCATAATACCAAGGACTTATGAACAACTTGTTTATCAGTCCTTGATAATACTTATAAACAGAGACATATATAACTCCTTAGTGATAAATGTCTCTGTTATAACAGAGAAATTCGAAGGAATACGAGATGCATTATTTGACATAAATTCCAAAAGAAAAGAACGTCAGATGGCTGAAATATATCAATGTTACTGATTTTATGACGAGAGAAACAAAGTCGATTCATAGAATTATAATTTAGAATATTCATAGCACTTGCTTTTTTATACATAGGCAAAGGAACAAGAACGGAGAGGAGGGATATTTTCTTATAATGTCCAACCAAATCTTCCCCGAGGAGTTATGCATTAAAAGAAAATTTTCAAATGAACATTTGTGAAATTTATGATAAATTTAATGCAATTCTTTTATGATCACTGTATATCCAAAAGAGATATAATAAACAAACAAGAACGCGGAAATCATTTCATTAAACGTTGCGTTGACCCCCCTCCCTCCATTTCTTTTCTGTCTAACTGAATCTTGTTTTACATGGTATGTTGCTTATCCCGGCTGCTTTACATAAACAAGAATAAACTCTTGTCATAGTTGTTTTATAAACAACATATTTGAACGGTTTTGTCGGATATTTTCTATTTTCTCCAAAACAACAGGGTCTTAACTTAAATGTGTGCATCGTCGCTTAAACCTTAAAAAGTGTTTGAACTGTCATTTATACTACTTCATAAAAAGCATATGAACAATACCGTTCTTAAACAAAACCAAATCAAGAAGTGACAAAGTGTTTGGACAACAATTTGAAAGTCATATTTTCCAACAAGCGGATAAAAAACAAAACAATATCGCGGATTAATTTCAAAGAAAATAGATCTACAGGATATATTGTTCTATCGATCTATGTGCGATCGGCATTTCTTTGCATTATGATCATGATCTGAATCGATCAATGACAATCAAAACAACAAAGGAGTCCCAAATGTGTCATTCCTAATAAAGCACAGTAATATTTTTGAAACAATGACAGGTGCATTGTGGGTAGCACGGGAATGATCTCCAGTCTTTCATACCGACGGGAGATCTTTTCTGATCAATAGGACTGCTTTGATTGAAATAACTGTTACGACAACTAAATGAAATGTACAAATAAAGACACGTGCATTTAAACCGACTTTCTATTGTACTGATAAACAAATAAATAATAATTACGTGAACTTCAAAGTCATTTTGATATTTAGCCCATTCAACATTTTTTCTTTGTTATGTATATATTTTTTGTTTGATTTTATGACTAGACACAAAATGTTGAATTTACATTATACTTGAATATTCTCTTTTTCAATATATATTAAGAAGATACTCACATTTTTTTTTACCATTAAAGGACTATGTTTTGTAAATTAAAAAAAAGTCCGTCGACTTGGGACGGAATCTGATCTTTATTAATTACGTAAAGTCTTATTGTGGCTATAATTATTGATTAAGTTCACTTTTTGTCAAATAACCAAAATTCAAATTTCTTGCACTTACCACTTACGAGTGACTACTGCCTACTTAATATTATCATGATCATGTTCACACTTTTTGGTAAGACCCCGAGTAAATCCAAAAGTATGAACATGACAGTTATATTATTCTAGAGGTTGTTTCAAACGTTGGTTAACAAGTCGATGAACAACTGGGCCTAGTCCTTGGCATCATAAAACTTGAGAATTTACTGAAGTATGAAAATTTAATCTATTCACACTTATATTGATTTCTGATTGGTTGAGAAGCTAGAGTTAAGAAAATTCTCTCAGACTTAAGTAATTTCTTAAGTTTTCTGTTGCCCGGTCCTGTTGTCTACCTTAAAGTCGTTATTCAATTAAGACAGCGCGTGAATTTGTTTTTCAAAATAAATCATACAGGTTTCACAGAGTTGTTATTTTTTTTTTAATTTATTTCACGTGAGATCGAAATTAACATCTCTGGTACCGTAGTTGTTTACATTCTGTCGTTGTGTAATGATAGGAATTGCTGGAGAAACTGTCAACGAAATTGCTAAACATGACCTTCTGTCGGAAAACGGACGATGAAAAAAAAACAACAAAAGAAGAGGTATATCAAAATGAAGGATAAAATAAGCAGAAAGGAATGTTTCAAGACAAAAATCCCCCGGAAACTTTCGCCCCTACCCCCCCNNCCCCCCCCCCCCCCCCCCCCCGAAAAACAATCAGGATCTGCCCATGCCTCGGCATATGAGACATTACAAATATAAGAGAAATAATTTACCACTTTGTATTTTCCTAAACGCAATTCAACAAACCTTACACGATGCCCTTTTCGCATCTTCTATTCCTTAATGTTTCTTAAAAAAAAAACTGTTTGATCCAGTCCTGGTAAAATGTAAATATAAAAAACTGAACGGGACGGAATATTTAAAAAATCTCATCGACAAGTGTTCCGGTCAAGTATATGGTGAAAAAGAAAGAAATTATATTTTGTTTTATCTATTAAGCAAAATCACTAAAGAAATTGAATTTTATATCACTCCGTTCAAATGTGTAGACAGTTTTATGTTTATTTGATTTCACTGAACATCCACAAGAACAGATTTGAATAACATAAAAACCTCTAGAACATGAGGAGAATTTGATAAATTTGAATGAACAATTCGATATCTTAATCAAACCACTTGATCTTTTGATTATTTTATTAAATTTTATGTTTTTCTTTCTTTTTTGATTAACTTTAAATTCAGTTGATTTAAAGTCGGAAAACGGGACCTCCCTACTAGGAGTGACGTAAAACCGGTCCAAAGGCAGAAAATTTCGAAAAAGCGGGAATGTGTACATGTTCTTGTTAATTTGTACTCCGTCCCATGTTTTCGCTAGTTTTGTATTAAAGGACAAATATAAATTGCATTTTCAACTGCAAATATTATGTAAATTTCAACAGCACATGGAACATGTTTTACATTATTATTATTATTATTATTATTATTATTATTATTATTATTACACTTCATCCTTATATTTTCTTTATTTCGACTTGTTTTATAAGATGAAACACTGAATACTCTATTAAATTATTTATTAATTTATTTATTCTTATTTATTTATTGGAAAAATTTGTTTTCTTATTTATTTCGATGCGAGGAGGTATTCTGGCAATAGCGCAACAAGCCAAAAGATCAATCAAAGAAGTCCGGAAACGGTTCTCACAATTACATGTCATAGCGGACAAACAGGTGCGAAGCGTCATGAAAGAAAGAGCGAAAATTTTAACCACTCGACTGCGGGGGGTCCCGGAATCGGTAACGGTAGCAGACAGTGAGGACTTGTGACCAAAAAAAAAAAAAAAGAAAAAAAGAAAGGTTACTGCTTATTAGAATGACAAAGCTGACCGTGAAATAGATCTAGAAATAATGCAACTACAAATATTGCAGTAGATACGGCGCGCAATTAGATGCCCGGGTAAATAGAAAAAAAAAGAGAGAAAGTCTGATGAAAAATAATATTAAAAAATGAATACAAATAAGAATAAAAAAGAATAAAATAAATAAATAAATAAATAAATAAATAAATAAATAAATAAATAAATAAATAAATAAATAAATAAATAAATAAATAAATAAATAAATAAATAAATAAACAAACAAATAAATAAATAAATAAATTACAGTCAGAAAGCTTTTGTAGCATCTGTTTTTGTTCGTTGTAGAATCTCGATAGGGCTTTTATACAACGGACGAGGATGCTGTTTTTTTATTATGAAATCCACAAAAATGATGGAAGTTTTAAATATCTAACATGTATTCGTTAGTTTAAACTTATTTTATTACGTTGAAATGAAATGGAATTGGGAAAGAGTTGCCAAAACTTACGAAAACCCTGTCAATATCATATCAATACGAACATCAATGTATTCGTTAATTTAGATAAAGGCCTATTCACTTTTAAATGTACACATTAAATACAACATGGAAGCATATATATCAAAATTGAAATCTTAAAAAAGGTGGGGGTCCTCTCATTTTTTCATTAGTACGTATTGACAACATAGACATAAGTCATGATAAACAATCGTGACATTTCACGATGAAAAAAAAAACGAAATGTTTCACTAAAAGTGAAAAATTAAATAAATGAATTAAAGAAAAAAGATAAAATGAAACGGGTCCAATTCAGATACTCCGTAAATTAAAACCTACCTACTTTCATTTTTAAGAAACAAAATTGACTTTTCGAACCTTTAAGTGAAAGTTAATACGAAACCCGTTTTTTCAATTTTAAGCGTAACTCGTTAACTGTCCAACTTGTGGCAATGAGCGATAATAATAATAATAAATATTATTATTATACCACTACTACTACTGATGATAATAATAATCCAGCAATTACACGACATAATATGAAACAAATCTCATTATTGGGATGATGGGATCGCTTTTTGAACTACACACATGTACATGTATATCTAAAAAGAAATCTTTTTTTCACCATATGACTGAATATTATCGAGCGTGCTTTAAAAAAAGTAGAAAACACGCACACACAGTCATGATCCTTCCATTCATTTCAGGGGTGGGGAGCTAATCTCTGAGTTTTTGTGAACATACATACGGCTGGAATTGAAATATATAAACTGTAATGATTATTGCCATACCTGCCCTGCTTAGTGATGATCATTTCTGTAACATGGTTGTGAAACTTTGCCCAGAGTTCTCTGTTACATAAATATATGCACGCTTTGTCTGGCGAGAACCGGGGGGACGGGGTCGGCTGGCTCGGCAAAGGGTAATGTGGTGTTTCCCCATTGACTCCCGGGGGTGACAGCTGAAGATGACTGGGTGTAACTTGCTCGTGCACCTGTGGTCCGTACCCGTTCCCGTAGAACTGCACATTTGGGTCCATTTGTGATCTCTGCGTATGGTAGTTGCTATAGTTGTCATTCTGTGTGTAGTTCACTGGGTAGTTGTCGTATCCCATCCCGTTTGGGGCAACGGGCTGGAGACACGTGTAGTTGTTGCTGTTCCCGGGGGACGGGTATCCCCCGGAGCCGCTCTGGGAGTCGGACTCTTCATAACTTTTATCTCTGGTCTGAGGTTCCGGGGACAAGTGCTGATAGAGTGCTCCGTTGGTCTTTGAGGCATCTGCCGTCAGATACGTTGAACAGTAGTAGGATTTCACATCGGGCAACGTACACGGTACATCGTTGTCAATATAACTTTCAGTTTCGGTCGAAAAACCGGCCTCTTGTCTGTCGTCTTCATAGCCAGAAAAACCGTTGGCATTTGCCATGGATGTGCTAATAGTCTCCAGTCTCAGCATAGTTTTCACAGGTAATTTTTCACAAAAATATTTTTTTAACAGTCCCGGTTATTTTCACCTTTGCATTTGGCATCAATAGGGTGTAAATATGTGTTATCACACTTGCACCTACTCGGTTTCAGACCAGTCCGTCATTGGCTGCTGCTCCTTCCCCCAGTTGTTGGTAAAAATTGCATGAAACTGCGACTGCCCAGGAAATGTATTTACTTGTTATACCGTGATCAAATTTTTAGCCCCAGCAGGAGCTCTGGATGACAAATTAAAAAATAATCAGGAACGCTCTACCTACATCGGAGATCTTACCAAGCCACTTGCCAGAGAACAATTGTTTTGAAAGGTAAAATTCTGACCACCGGGATACTTATAGGTAATTATCATAATTTAGCAGTTCGGTATTGTCTGCTTTATGCAATAAAGGAACGTGATTGGCCAGTTTGTCATGTCAGTCAATCGCACGCGCTGTTGTCGCGGAGCAGAACAGTGCTCAATGCTGTATGAATTTGAACAAAATTTGTGATAAACATATAGCAAAATGAATCGAAATGTCGGAAATGTTAAACTACCGACGACAAAGATGTCAGAACTAAATACGCTACTTAGAGTGAACTTTAGAGCTGGCATCCCTAAATCATTTTAAAGTTATGGATTTGGAAAACATTTTGATTTTAATAAAAAATCAAATTAGTTAGCTAGTAGGCCTGCTCTTAAAGTACATCGTAAGCAAAGTTATCAACACTATTTTTTTGTAAGTTATCAATCAGTTTGTTACTCAAAACTGTGAATATTTAGAATTTTTTGTCAATTTTCCCGCTACGATTTTACACAAAATTCTTAGGCGGAACTCTGAATCTATGAATTCAGAGTTAGGTATTATTCATTAATTATTATAACTTTTATATAGTAATTTTGTCTGACAACCTCTGTAGAGTTGGTTGTATTATCGGTTGACGTTCTATTAAAAAAAGTTTACTAACGTCACTGTGCGCAGATGAAGGTCGACAAATGTCTATACTCGGCACATATGGTCATGAACATTGAGGTATCTTTAAACAGTACCGGGTCTTTCAATGACACGGAACCTCAATTATTACGCTATTATCTAAAAGGACAGGGGCAACCAACCGAAACTCGGCCGGCGCAGATTCGAACACATAACTTCACGATCAGAAGGCAAACATGCCAACCACGGAGTAACGTTGGCCCCTCACGTGGAGGGAGCCTTGACAGGTTACTTACTTATGACGTATTGTCAGTAGGTGGCAATTATGTAAATGCTGATGTGAAGGGAATAAATATTAAAAGGTCGATGTCTTGTAACCTAAATGCCCTGACTGTAAATGTAAATTTCAAGGGGGTCGATATTTTCCAGGGGGTCCAATTTGTAAAAAGGAAAAACCTATCCCTGTTAAAACGAGAATCTAAGCATAATTAAGCAATATTGGTATGTATTTTGCAAATACTAGACAGGGGCGGACCCCTCGACCCCCTCTAGATCCGCACATGCTGTATATGTCACAAACTAAGGATTTTTAAGATTGTCTATGTATATGGGATAGAGAAAGAAGGCATGGTGGTGACTCTGATTTAATTGGTGCAAACGTACCCAGATACATGTAGAACGTTCTTTTCTCCATTCTTTGTTTTTCCGGTCACAATTTTCCCAAAATTCAAGATTCAAATACTTCATCCACACACTAAGACACAAATGAAGGGTTACAAGAGGAATTAAGCATAGTTCCAATGGAAATAATGATATTCGTTTCCCATCCCCGGAAGATTGCAAATATTAAAATTACATTTTCTTCCCACCTCTTCCTTTAACATAAGATATATTTCATTACACTTCAGTTTCCTAAGTCTCCACCATTCACCCAATAATCATAATTTTATACATGGAATGAAAGCTGATTTTGAAGCATCTTCTAAATGTAGTATGTGTAAATGTTTCAGACTTGGCAGGTCTCCCCATAAACAGGGGGTCTCCCTTTTTCTATTTTAAAATTTTGATGATGTAAAAGTATGCATATGTCCTCCATGAATAACATAAGTTCCTATTAATTCTTAGTGTCCCCCCGCGAGGTTGTTACCCCCCCCCCCCCCGAAATATTGGGTTGGATTTCTATAAATCACGATTATACTTAACAAATTCCATCACCACCCACCATCATCTCCCACGACCAATCCCACTCCCACGCCTAGATCCGCACATGCTATCAATTTATAATATTCTATAATTTCATTTTTATTCCTTGAAGAGGAGAAAATGAAAGTATCATCGACAAATAAACGTGCTACACTTGTAAGAATGTTTCCAATTTCGCTAAAAAAATTATTAAGAAAAGAAATGGTCCTTAAGACCGAACCTTGGGGGACCCAGGAATTTGTGTTCATGAAGGTAGAAGAAGACGAGTTAGCCATGACCAGATCCGGAAATATCGTATGCTGTTAACGTAGCTAACAACCCTTTTTGTCATACCCTATCAAAAGCCATGCGCGGATCCAGGATTTTTTCAAGGGGGGGGGGGGGGTGTCGAACTTGTGGTCGGGAAAAAACCCAACCGGTTAAAATGAGAATCTAAGTATAAATGACCAATGGTGGTATACTTTTTTGCCAATTCCAGGCAGTTCGGATCCCCTCTAGATCCGCGCGTGAAAGCTTTGTATACATCACAGAAAAATAAACATGTATTTTTCCTATCTTCTCATTTAACACAAATGTGATAAATTTCTATTTTAAAACTGATGAAATGTAAAATTCTATTTTAAAATTGATGAAATGTACAATGATTAGGAGGGAAACCTGATTGACATTAATAGAGAAGATCGTTATCTAAAACGTAATTATATTTGTGAATTATTCTTTCAAAGACTTTCCCTACTATACCCAATAATGCTGTAGGTCTATAGTTGGAAGAATTGCGTCGATCGTCTTTTTTTAAGCAGGGAGATAACTCTTGCAGATTTCCACGACGATGAAAAAATACCATATTCTAAACATTTTTTTGAAAATAAATAGTAATGGGAAACTCACTGTATGAGCTGTGTTACACAACATTTGGTGACTAGTTTTATCTAATCCTGTCGCTTTATTTAGTTTGTAAGTCAAACTGAAATTTCGCATTGTTGAATGTCAATATTACCTACAGATTTATCAATATAAGATGGGAAATTAGGAATATCAATGTTAGTATCATCTAAAGTTGTTGTTGTTGTTCCGTTGTTGTTAAACGTCCCACTCAAGAATATTTCACTCATATGGGGACGTCACCGTGTGCCAGTGAAGGGCAACACATTTTTGCCTGTCCTCAGCACTACTAACCGTAGAGCAGGGAGGCTTCTTTAATGTGCCAACACCTACTGTGACACGGGACCTCGGTTTTTACTGTCTCACCCGAAAGACAGGGACGGCCAACCGCGGAGTTGCGCTGCGGGAATCGAACCCCGGACCCTCCGATTCGAAGTCGAACACGCTAACCACTCGGTCGCGGAGGCCCCGTCATCTAAAGTAGAAATATTAGTAAAGTAAGTATTGAGTTGATTTGCTTTTCGGTGTTATCTGTTTCAGCAACATTAGAATTAGGATTCAACAATGGAGGCATTGTGTTTATCAAACCATTTCTGTTAAAAACAAAACGAATATGTTTCCGAATCTGTTTCTTAATACTTGTCGATTAACTATCTGTTAGAAAATTCACATCTGAATAAAAGCTTTGCTAGCAAATTCCTTCATATTTACAAGATTCCTCGGTATTTTAAATGAACAAATACTTTTTCTGACTTATTGGCCTTTTTAATTTGTTTGCGAAGCCTATGTCTTTTTTATAATCTCTCACCGCCACTTAAGAATTGAATTATTGTTTATCGTTCGATCTAACTGTGATAAATTTGATGAGATGTGCTTCTTGGCTAATGCTATATACTTGGCAGTGACAAAATCACACATTGCACGAATATCGGAAATATAAGAAAATTAGCTTTCACGATTTCATCAGTAAAAGATTGAAAATTTGGTTGACCATATGACCAAACTTGTTTTGTAAAAGATCTTTTAACTTTATTTTTTCGTTCTCCATATAAGTGAAAGATTCATGAGTTGGGCGTTAAATAACAAGATAACTAAACAACTAGAATGATGTTGAAATTTATAAACATGTCATGCGCGGATCCAGGATTTCATTCAAAGGGGGGGGGGGGGGGGGGGGGAACTTGTAAAAAGAAAAATCTAACCCTGTTTAAATGATAATTTAAGCATAATTGACCTATTTTGGTATATATTTTGCAAAATATCGACCACCCCCTCGAGATCCGCGCATGCATGTACGGCATTAATAGAATACCAATAACGACAGCAACGAGCTTTACTTTGTCAAACTTCATATAAGAATTTTTATTTACATGTATATTTTTTTTTAATCTTTCAGTCATATGGTGGCGGTAACTTTTTATGGTGGAGGAGAAAACCCGGTTACAAATGAACCCGGGAGAGACCACCGGCCATCCGCAAGTAAACTGGCAAACTCTCTCACATAATCAGTTTACATGTAGGGCCCGAACCCGCGCTGAAAAGAAATGAAAGACCGAGTGGTTTAAAGCGCAATGCTCTAACCATTCGGCAACGGATGCCCATATAAGGTTTGACTATTGCTTTCTTTGATGGAGGTGCTTATTGCAGAATAATTATTTCAAAATGACATATATCCATGGCAACCGTAATCGTCTATTATCACTTCATTTCTAAGACAATTTTGGCTTATAGTCAACTCCATGCGGTATGACAAGTACAAGATTACTAGGAAATACCCCATGGGCGGATCTAGAGGGGGTGTTGATGGGGTCCGGAAACACCCCCCCCCCTGGAATTTGTAAAATATGTACCAATATCGGTCAAGAATGCATATATTCTTATTTTAACAGGGTTAGGATTTTCCATTTTACAAGTTGGACGCCACCACCCCCCTGGAAAATGTCGACCCCCCTGGAAAAAAAATCCTGGATCCCAGCATGTACCCGGTAAATAAGTGCCAAAGTTAGTACGTCTTGTCAACCCTACAGACCATAATAGACTCGTTTAAGACAATAGAATAGAGTATACCATCTGGATACTAAGGGTTACCAAGGAATGATGGAAATAATCTTTTTCTGGGGGTGACTCTGGGTTCGAACCTTGATCAGTATCCCTCTCTAGGAAAAATAAGGTATTTTGAATGAATAGTTTAATATTCAAAAGTAGAGTTGACGATAGCAATGTAGCACTCCCACCGTTCGATCGCCGATCCTAGATCACAGAATCTATTGAAATATCGTCACAAGACGTGGACGCATTTTGAAATTATTGAACATTTCTAGAGCAAGTGACCAAGACTTAATATAATATAATTTCAGTGGAGGAAAGGAATGAAGTTTTATCTGTCCCACTTTCTAAACTCTTTATTTACATCTTGGTCGTCAGCAAAGTTCAGTCTGCTTTTACTCCGGGCGATTCCTTTTCAACGAATAGATCTCTATGACACACCCATTCTGTCAAGCCTTAGATGAGAGTAAAGAAGTTACAGTTTGTTTCTGTGATATCAGAAAGGCCAAACAACAGAGTGTGGCATAGGGTCAATTTCCAATGTTAAAAAAATAACCCTGGGTCGATTTTCAACTACCTTTTCCCCAAAATTTAGTGTTGAAAATTGACCCACCCGTTGAATTTTGATCACCCATGGGGTCAATTTTCAACGACTTTTTCACTTAATTTCCAACTTTGAAAATCGAGGTTTCTGTGAAGTTGGATGAACAAATGGGTAGGTATTTCAACCTCAAACCCCCCCCCCCTTTTTACCCGAGGCCACCGGGAACATAGGCTGATCTAGGAATTTTTCAAAGTAGGCTGGGATGGGTTGAAGACTTCGAAATTTTTTTCTAGGGGTATTTTGTAAAATGTACCACCAGTAAAAAGATAGAAAGGGGGCATGTTGTTTTTACATTGTATTACCATCTAGAAATCTGTTTGTTTTCCTTGTTAAAGACTACCTGTTTACACGTCATTTGAAGTGAACGCATACATGTAGAGACTAATTAGACCCAAACAATTTACAGGTATGAACTCTGGTGAGCGAAGCGGGTCGAATTTTTTTTTAGATGACCAGTTATAGTAGTATATGTGCAAGAATATTGTTTTTCAAAAATACGTTCTCGTTTGTCCAGATACGACCCTGGAGTCAATTTTCAACGGGGGTCACTTTTTAATGTTACACCGGCTCATCATTGAATTAACTATTTTGCTAGTTAGATCAAAAGCATATGACCGAAATCGACTTTTTACCGAACTCGTTCCCGTGGAACATTTGCGACGGGTGTGTCATGCCAACAGGGGACGCTGACTCCTTCCGGACACCTGGTCCCATCCCGTTAGGGATTTGCTTTTGTTTTCCACGTTGAGACCATCATTATCGTTGGCATGAGAGAGAGAGAGAGAGAGAGAGAGAGAGAGAGAGAGAGAGAGAGAGAGAGAGAAAACAATTTTCATAAAAAAATATTCCATATGTTTTTATAGGGATGGTATTTGTTTTTTTTTAATTTGACAGATTTTGAAATGTATCATTCTTACTTACTAACTCAGTACAGGAATGAAGAGAGGTGTACATTCTTTCATAATTTACCTCCCCGAAGCAGAATTTTCCTGTTTACCTGTTTACCGTGAAATGGGAATGGCTAACTCAATCTATCCTTAAAAGCTGGCGAGACGCGCTTCCGCCTTCAGGGATCAATTGTTTGTCGAGAGCCAATTGTACTGTGTATCAGGACCTAAGTTCATCAGTGCCCAGTTGTTCATTGAGAACCAGTTGTTTTTCGAGAACCCGTTGTTCTATTTATCAGGGCCTAAGTTCATCAGTGGCCAGTTGTTCATTGAGAACCAGTTGTTTATTAAGAGCCAATTGTTCAGCAAGAGCAAATTGTTCTATGTATCAGGGCCTAAGTTCATCAGTGCCCAGTTGTTTACTGAGAACCAGTTGTTTATCAAGAGCCAATTGTTCAGCAAGAGCAAATTGTTCTATGTATCAGGGCCTAAGTTCATCAGTGCCCAGTTGTACATTGAGAACCAGTTGTTTATCAAGAGGCAATTGTTCAGCAAGAGCCAGTTGTACTATTTATCAGGGCCTAAGTTCATCAGTGCCCAGTTGTTCATTGAGAACCAGTTGTTTATCAAGAGCCAATTGTTCAGCAAGAGCCAATTGTTCTATGTATCAGATCCTAAGTTAAGCAGTGCTTAGTTGTTTATTGGGAACCAGTTGGTTTTCGAGAACCAATTGTTCTATTTATCAGGGCCTAAGGTCATCAGTGCCCAGTTGTTCGTTGATAACCAGTTGTTTTTCGAGAACCAATTGTTCTATTTATCAGGGCCTAATTTCATCAGTGCCCAGTTGTTCATCGAGGGCTCAGTTTTTTATCAAGAGCCAATTGTTTTGTTTATCAGGGCCTAAGTTTATCAGTGCCCAGTTGTTCATTGAGAACCAGTTGTTAAACTGGACCTAATTGTTCAAATTTGTTGGTCATATTTAACGGGGATTTGAATATAATGCAATGGGGTTTAAATTCTATCTTGTGACGTCCCCGCATTATTCAAAGACTCTTGAGTTGTACGTTAAACAATAACACTAGTCGTCAATAAATTCTTACGAAATTAAGTCAATAACATACTTTTTGGTCGAAACTGTACAGTTATGTACATGTACTTGGGTTTAGATTGACTTGCCTGACAGTTAATAAAGTCTGAGACACGTGTTGCTGTTTGTTGTTTAACATTCAGATTTAGAAAATTAAATCTGAACACTTTAAAGAAATATTCTTGAGTGGGACGTTAAACAACTGACAACGCAACAACAACAACACAGCTATCGTAATTATTTTCTGATTGTGAGATCGAGGGTCCGATTCTGGTCGTTAGAGGCAAGTCCTTCGGATTGGACCGAGGTTCCGTAGGTGTCGGCCGGGTGCATTTTTAAAGAACCCGAGTGACAAGCATATGGGAGAAATGCATAGCCTTTCACATTCATACGTTGAAAGATTGAAAGAAAATTTAATATTTCCATGAATAATTCTTATCAATGACTGCAGAAACCCATAATATTTCATTAATTTAATTAAATTTGTTTTATTCCCATAGTGAAATTTGTTAAAGCCTACGGTGATGTATATATTTCAACAAAGTTTCTCACTTTCTGGCACATCAAGAACAAATTACCGAGTTCTTGGTTAGGTGTAAGACTTCAGTGACAATTATAGCAACCCGTTGAAGGGATTTCTGAACCCGCATTTTTAAAGGTTTTTTTCTCAAATGTGAACATGATTGGAAACCAAATTCAGGCTAACAATGTACAGTTTCAATGAATTTGGATATTGATGTAGGCTTACACTGTTGTAAAATAAAAAAAAACAATAAATAAGTTGCCCTTTTTTAGAATAGCCCGGCATGGAACACCGTATTTCTTACTCTGTGTTAAAATAAAATAGTCAACGATGGCTTAATTGTGCAAGTAAATCTTCTATCTATAAATTCAAACAATACTTTGACAGTAGGATTGTGAGTTTATCACATATGACGGAGAAAGACATACTCAGGTCTTTTCAGTTCGTTACTTCCCAAATCAGAGGTACAGACGATCCAAATCTATTCAAAATGAGGCGTGATCCCCGTATTCAAAGTCAATGAATAGCAATCATTCTCATAAGAAGAGAAATAAGCGTAAGTATCATTGGCTAATGATTAATGCACGAAAAGTATATTTTTAGGCAATTTGTCATAGGCAGCCTGCATTTGCCGCTATTATGTCCTTTGAATCCCGATCCCGCAATTATTAAATCGTGCTCATATATAGATAACATTTATATATTTATCACACAAAGGATTATATTTAGGTAATAAATAAGCAGTATACCTTCTCTTAAATCTATTGCAGACATTGAGAACTAAGGCGTTGGAACAGAAGATTTTACAAAACAGACCATTCAATTATTCATTTTGGTGCACTTTATTTCATTTTAATGGCAACAGATAATAGATAATATGATTTAAAAAAAGAAAAAAAAATCCCTATTACATGAATAATAGGAGAAAACACCTAACTTGCCGATATAACACAGTTCAGATGAAAAATCTGTCAGTACTTTCAAACTTTTGTCCATTTAAGGGTATACTACTTTTGTTAGATTTTTCATTTCTTTTCTCCTACAATAATTATATGACCCTTAGCTTTTCCCCTTTTATTCAGTTTCAAGTATGTTACTGCTAAAAAAAAATTCAACATGGTTGTAGTAGCGGGGATATTTCAAATAGATTTGGAAAAAAATGCTTTTAAGAAATAACATCTGGACGAAATTTTGAAATTTACATTGTTTTCTCGTAGACTTGCACTTACAAAAATACTTATTCGATCAAGCTGCAGTGATTCAAACAAAAATACAGGACATCTCAAACATGCAATTTAAAGTGTTAATATGAATTAATCATCACTTTATTAAACACTGCAATAACACGATGACAGGTCAAAATCAAGGTCACTCAATAATTTAATTAAATATTATCTGTATTAGATAACTTCTTGTCTTGTATAGTTATGATAATATACAAACACAAAATGAATTAAAAAAAATTGAAATTTAATGAAAATTTGTTTAAAGGTACACTTGAACTCATTTAGCAAAAATGTGTCGTACACGAGATAACGACGGAATCGTGTACAAATGGATATAATAGGCGATTTACACAAACAAATGACCAAATCAACGTTTAAATATTCGTGCTGGACATGTTTTGTGCGCTTAATTCGCCCTCCTTATAGGTATCGGTCTATGTCTGTTAAAATGGCGGGAAATGAATACAACCCGTATGCATATTTTTTGTATTTTATCAGCTACATCCTCTAATTATATGCTGGTGCAAATGTGATATTTCAATTTTGTAATTCTGTGAAGATAAAAAATGAGTCCAAATGTAGCTTTAATAACTTGAGTTAATGAGGAAATCTTGTTTGCAGTTTCATGCGTCATCGTTAAAAAAACATTTGGAATTCTTATAATAAAATCGTTCTCGAATGGTTCGTGACTTTAGTGTATTCATTTACATTTCGTTGACACGTAAGAGATACATGTAACACTGTAGTTTTTGATAATTTGATATATATATATATATATATATATATATATAGGAAAGAGATCCAAGATGGCGTCAATTGTAGTCCGTGTTTAAGCACTCTACCTTTTTTCAGCGAAATACAGGTTAAAGTAGCGAACGTTCACGAACTATTTTTGGTATAATATTGGAAGCTTGTTTTGTGAACACGGTCAGATATTTTCCAAGCCAAAATTTCACCGCAGTTGCACGAATATCAACTTTTTTTTATTCACCAACGTCCAGCTTTAATAGTGAGTACCTGTCACCAGATCAGGATATATACTGTACATTGTACTGACAAAAGCGGTTCGTTTCATATTGACAATGGAGTCTTATACAACATCAAAGTACTTTCTACCAAAGGTGTCCTCTGAAAATCCTAGTAAAAGAACTCACAGCGAAGTTTCCAACTCTAGTGTAGAAGATATGTCAACAATATTGTCAGACTTAGAAGAAATAAAATGCCAAATTCGATCAACGGTAAAATCTAGCGAACTCCGAGAAGTAATGAAGGAACTAATGAAAGAAATGTTACAGGAAACTAAGGAGGAATTTCAAAGGAAAGTTAAGGAAGTTGGACAAATATACAAAGAGGAATATGGCAAAATGAGCGATAGAATGGATGGACTGGAACTTGAAAACCACCACTTGCGGGAACAGCTAGCAGACAGAAACAAGTCCATCAGGGAACTTCAAAGGACAGTGATAGAAACTACTCGAATTGCCATGGAGTCCGAGAGTAGATCAAATTATAACGAACAATATTCGAGGAAGAACAACATAAAAATCCACGGAATGAGAGAACAAACGAATGAAAACACGTCAAAAGAAGTTCAAACAATGCTGAAATCGATAGCTAATGTGGAACTCGCCAACAGCGATATCGTCGCCGCACACCGAATTCCAGGTAAACCAGGACAGCCGAGACCCGTGCTATTGAAAGTTAGGAACAACGATACCAAGTCGAACATAATGAAAAGGAGATCTATTGTGAAAAGATCAGGCAATGGACTGAAACTTTCAGACGATGTAACAAAACTAAACTCTATTCTCATCAATAAGTTAAACGAACATGACAAAATCAAACAGGGATGGTATTTTAACGGAAGCGTATATGGTGAAGTGATTCAAACGGGCGCTAGAATGAAATTTGACATTCATGATGACATCTCAGACAAAGTGAACAAAAGACATAGATAAACCATAGACCTATAATCAAGGGGACCGCTTACTCTAAAAATAGCCAGGCAATCTTCCAACTTTCGCAGCGCCCCCACCGAGTTTCATAGAAAAACAAAGATGGCGATCGACAATGCTTCCAGCTTCACGCTTTCGAGATAATGTAAACATATAGATCTATGATTTAACAGAAATTTTGATAGTCTTCATCATTTATACTGAAGTCATATACGCGTAGTATTGTTTTGCGCTTTATTTTCATAACAGTTCCAAATAAATTAGTTGTGTTTTGATAAATAACGCAGACCGGCTTTCTTCACTTCCACTTTCATTTTACCCCCGTGTTCGGGTAGGCTAGCAATGTTTTCTACG
>JACSZP010034412.1:0-21844 GCA_016161895.1 Pinna nobilis
TATATATATTTCGTATCTTTGTTGGTTCCTTCTAGACACTTGATCCTTTTTAGAGTCGCGATATCGATATGTTTTTCTTCGGTAGAAGAGTCTAATATCTTTACAAAGTAGTCGTTTATAATAATCATTTTCCCGTTCATTAGGGCAGTGGTGTCGCTTCATTGAAGTAATTATTACTTATATATATTGAACAAATGTAGTTACCAAAATACAAATATAAAGCATAGAAAGTTATAAAACGAAACACATATTACATTTATTTCAAGTGTAAGGCGTTTGGTTGCTGTAGAACCTGGCAAAGGTTCCTTCCTTCCATCGTTTTCGTTAGCGTAAACAGTCACACATTCCTTTATTATCTCATCAGAAATTACCGTTTATTTCACGATTTAATGTTTCTTTCACAGCACTTTTCATTCCATTCTGATTTAGTGATAAAACTCTGATAGTGTCACTTGCACCGTGCATAACTGCTGCAGTTAGAGAAAGAAAACGTTCGTTATTTGCGTATTTCATTGTATGCTAAGGTAGGGGAGTATTGTTTAAAGGGTTACAAGAAATTTCGGCTACGTTTCCACGTTACCTACTTGTACATAGTTGAAGGTATAAAACGGCATCCTTCAGATCCTCCTAATTCCTTTAGCGACTTATGCAACTGTATCTTTGATTTTCATATGAGAGTAAAACGCAGTTGCAGTGTCATTGTTGGGTATTGTCATTTTAATTACCCTCGCTATATAGCATATAAGATAATGCTTGATGCCCTTTTCGGCCATTCGATATCATCTCAAAATAGCTGAAATGTTCCTGAATAGGGCATCAACATATAGTCTAAAAAAACATACAAATTCAAAGGACATGCATTTTGATATGCTGTTTGCCAAACTCTTTATTTGTATTCCTTTTAGGAGTAATGAGATCGATCTTCGTTCGTTACTTAACCCTCTTATTTAGAACTGTAAAACATGATGGGCATGTTCCTTCTTCTGCCTCCGCCATTATGTCATTATTACCGAGGGATATAAATAAATAATCTTTTCCTGTCAAGGCTTAGTCAATGTACCCCAGACTGTTTTTGGTCTGAAAATGGAACGCTAAGGTTCCCACCGTTAGGCCTACATAATGTCAGTTCTTTTGAGGGATAAATGGGCGAAACTATTTTATACGAATGTTGTGTACGTTCCATTATCTAAATGAAAAGAATGGATTGTTTGACGCACAAATCTAGATCTGCATATACTGATTTGTTCTGGATTGAACCTCCTGTGATTCCAGGATCTGCTTGTGAATTCTTAATTCCAAAATACAATTCATCAATGTTTGTTTTACAAAAATATGCAGGAGAATTTACACATCTTGAAGTTACGGCAATGACACCCACGGGAACTCGTAAATCTTAAAACACTAGTTCTTACATCATCCCTGACAGGATAAACTTTACAAAACAAATACAATTTGTTTAGTCCTACCCAAACTGAATGTTTGCATATGTATAAATAGTTAAGAAACGATGAAGATACAGTGTTCAGGACACAAAGGTCATCACGATATATCGACGTTATAGAGCATGTCATTCATAAAAATCCTTACAGAAAGTATTGAATTACCGTAGTCGAATAATCGTTCATAGTTTGTGAAATGCCCTCTTCCATCACTACTGGGTTACTCAGACTTTTGAATTCACACTCATATCTGCATGTTGTTGTGCTTGCACAGGGAAAAGGAAAGGTTCCAAGGGAAGAGGGTACCAAGTGACATTCAAAACTCCCGTGTCCTATATATCATAGAATATGAATTATTATTCCTCAGCAGAGCGTGGTCGTACCTTACCAATGCTTCGATTTATACCGGACTCGGCACTTTACTAAGAGAGCCATTATTATCGCAAGCTGTAATGTCTAAATTTGACGAAACCCAGATAATTTTACACTGATTTCATTGTCAGTGAAAATTCTTCAGAAGAAAGTTACTTTTTAACCAGACAGAATGTAAACAAAGATTGGTGAGGTTCTGATTCTTAGACAAAACACAGGTGATGTAATATACACCTCTGAGGTCTGGCGATGATTACGTGAGCATGTAAACTGAACACGACTGTGATAAACCCCAGACACAATGCACTTCTTATGTGAAAATAATCAGAAAATAGGAAAACTGACTTACTTTAATGCATTTTATAGAGTTATAAAATATCTTTGAACAGTGTGTGTATACATAATACCGTATCAGTATTTTGCTCTAAAATAAAAAGAGAAATTCGAAAAAAACAAAAAAAAAACAACAACAACAAAAAACGAACAGAAAAAGAATCAATAAAACAAGCAAAAATTAGTGTCGCCTCGATAGTCCAAACGCCTTCGTTCTCAAGCAAATTGTTGGATAAATGGAGAACCCGGTTTACTGAAACATTACCCCTATAATGACCAATACAAATTAAGTTTCCTGTACCCAGGAAATGTTGTCGGAAGCTGAAGATACTGGATTAGTGGCGCCGGGATTTTTTTAAGGATCAATCATATTCCAAAGTACTGTAAATCCGGTTTTATTCACGAGAATTTTATTTTCGCGTAATTACGCGAGAGCACTTATTCGCGAAAATAAAATTCTCGCTTTATATACTGACTTGAAATTAAGATGCTCCGCACAACATAAACTATCAAACAAAACATGCACAAGCGCGAAAATATAGTGTTGCGAATTAATGCATTACTACCGATATCGCTAAAATAAAGTTCCGCGAAATTTTCTGGATTTACAGTAACCTGGCATATTCGTAATGATAATTAGTCATGTGGGCGTGGATATCTGTTCGTACAAATTTCAACACAATCGACCGCAAGTCATCTGTGTATGTCAAGGTGAAGTGCTGTCGCCATTAATTAAAGAAGCAGTTCTGTTCTGTTAAGCAATGTTATCTTTTATATGTCTTATTTGCACGGGATATCCAGAATGCCAATTAAGAATGTCTAGAGCCAGATGTTTAAAAAATGCCTCATTGTATAAAAAGATATAAGCATGTTATCCTGAAAACTCTGAAGTGTTGTTTAAAACTTTTCTATTTTCCCAGACACTTTATGCCACTTTAATAACAATAGTGTATTCTTACAAACCACGTGCAAGTAATCGTATGGACAATCGGATTCTCTTTCGTCTTTTCAGTCGTAAGGTCGAGAAAATGAACACGCGATGAAAAGCGATGAGGAGATCCGATTGATCACACTGAGTGATAAGGGTGGTGTAAACTCATATCACTCATTGTGGTCGTGAGAATGGCGAATATTGTGAATAAGTGCAGCACGATTCTTGCACATGTCAAAAGATATACATGTAGTAGTAAGATACATGATGTATCGCCTCTGTGTTTTAGATGAGTCGAACTCTCAATAGAGTATTGGTATCATCACACAAAACATTAAGACTGCCTGAAATGATATCTATGGATGTTAGTTGAATAAGTTTATGTACTTTTGAATTAAAATCAGGGAAAACACAATCAGTATTCAAAAACTAGATCAAAACAAAATTGACAGAACATGCCATCTTACTGTAGAAATAATCAAAATCTACGAAACTCCTCCACATTCGTTGCATTGTAAATTCATTTTCATTCGCAAAATTTCATTTTAGCGAGGTAACGTTACTGCGCTTGCTCAATCAGAGAATTAGTTAACTTTGTAAAACTTTATTCAAAGGGGCCACACAATACAATTCTGCGACCTTCACGCACAAAAATAGTCTCATGAACAGCTATAAATCTACGTGTTCGCAAAATTAAGGTTTTCGCAAAAAATTATGAAAAAAAATTCAATATATTATACTTATCATACAGGGAACAAGATGACAACTTTTTTATAATTTAGATATAAAACACATTCTTCTCCAAAACTTTTCGGCCACCTGTCCTTTATCAAGTGGTTGACGATAGTTGCAATGTTGTTTACATCCGTATCATTAATATTTTCTTTGCAAAAATTTGCGAAGATTGTGTTATTTATTTCAATTTGTACAAGAGTACTTGTAGGGGAAAGTGGGTACTATTTAAACTTTTTTGGTTATTTTGGATACATGAAATCATATAAAAATAATTCTATCATGATCCAGAAAGATCATAATTCCCACACTGCATGTTAAATCGTTAATTCCTCAGAATAAATTGTATCGACCTCACTTTCTCTGAACTAATACCTCTATTTTGTTGGCTACATAACGACTGTCAGCTGAAGGCAGATAGACAGTAATGAATCATCGCAGACTACAAACATCGGTTACAATAAGATAGGTTTCATGGTAAATTGACAGAAAAGATATTTTGTCCTGAACCTCTGCAGTCGTGTGAGGCTAATTGGGATTGTAAATATGGATTTAATTTGGAGATGTAATGCAATTGACATATATATTCATGTTAAGTGACTAATGTACCGAAGTCAGAAGAACCGACCTTTATATAAATTCAAGTAGAGATATTTACACTTGATGTAAATAGTAAACATAAGTACACTTTCCCGTCCAATTTCCATCGGCTCAGAGAGTCACAAATTATAGATTCCAGGGAACCCTTGTATAAACAAATTTTCTCCAGGGATGTTGTCGTTTATAAGACTGACAAAGGAAATATGATCTACAAAAAGCAACAAGTGGGTTTGAAATTGTTAAAAACACACATTATTAGTTTTGCCAGACCGAAAAATATTTCTTTTAATATCTTTTCTACAAATACCAATGTTAAAATTTGTCACACCGAGAACTTCAAACAAATCCACCAACCGCAGGAGGGTGAACACAATGTATGGTTAAATATAAGACAAACTTGCAGTAATGTCGATTTTGTAATGACTATCAAAAAGTATAAGTGCTTATCAGTCTGCCCGACCCTTCTGTTTCTCTGGGTTATGCAATTAGCAAGAACAAGAAATATATTCAGCTAAAAAATAAGTTATATATGCTAAAATTTCTTCACCCAACAGTAGCAGCAGCGGTAGTAATAATAGTAGTAGTAATAGTAGAATTAGTAGTACTAGCAGTAGAATTAATAGTAGTAGCAGTATTGACAATACTTTTAATTGTTGTGGAAGAAGCAGTGCTAATAGCTGTCGTAGTAGTAAGAGTAGTAGTAGAAGGAAGATAAGGAGCAGCAGCAGCAGTTCTAGTATAAGTAGTGTATGTAGTAGGTTTTTTATTACAAAATGTTTATGATTAATATTTATTCCAGGTCCCACTGATATTGTTAAGTGCGACTTTGAAAATGAAGGACTATGTGGATGGAAACAGGACCATACCGACAAGTTCGACTGGACTCGCAACAGTGGGGCAACGATAACAGGGAGAACCGGACCGAACACGGATCATACATTTGAATCAGAGCGAAGTGACGGTAAAGCCCATGATAGATTCAAGTTTATACTGGACTACTTCGCCAAGTTGATTTGATACGTTGATTGACATAAAAAAGCAAAGTTGTATTTTTCAAAAGAAAGTAAAAAGGTTGCAGCGTCTGGGATAGAAAATGACGCTTTTTCGAATTTAAAAGCAAAACGTACACATTTGTCGGCGGTAGTTCGCAGATATTATAAGAGTTAAATTCAGTGCCGTTCTTATGGAGGAAAGAATCATATCTCTCTCTCTCTCTCTCTCTCTCTCTCTCTCTCTCTCTGAAAAACGGATTTCATATTTGTAATTTAAAGCATAACATAAATACATGTATTTGATGAATAACAAAACACGTGTTTTATACATATCCGTGTGAAGAGTGACAGCTGTCGTTGATACACATGCAGTCACCGTAATCATTAACATACCAAGTACTACAGAATATCAAGAAAAGATTTGAGTGTATATATAATGTTAAACGTCAATAAAATATAAATTCTTGGTTATGATTGCAATAAAAGCTAAAATATACATTTTATAGTTATTTCGTGTGCATTATGAACAAACATGCTCCTGAATTTCAGAGAATTGATAAGCGTTTATAAACGTGCGTGCTATTTCCCTTGAGATTCTAAAACAATTGCACATACTTTGCTGTCTGATTCACTTAACAAAATAATGACCCAGTTTGCTTTTGAGTACACAAATCATTATTACTCTATTCGCGTCAGCACCTTATATTTTTACATTTTTATTCAAGGTCATTGCATTTATATTTAAGGTCATTATATATACATGGAGGCTTCCTCGCCTAGGACATTTGGGGATGTAGCCCGGCTCCTATCACCATGGTATCCACCAGAATTAAGTGGTCGCTGCTTTAGGTTCTGGTATCACATGCTTGGTCCTAGCAGCCGAAACGGTAAGTAATTACTGAGGAATAAAGTCTTACATGAAATTAAGTATTACTAGCTGTGGATGCGTTTTGAGTCGTTATATCCCTTCGCCTGCACTTCGGTATATCTCTAACATTTACCTTATATGCGTATCTCTAATATTTACCTTTTTATGTGTTAATTTTTTATCCCACCTGTGAATTTTCATTAGATCTTATAATTCTATTTTTCACCGGAATCTGTCATTGGTTTCCGGTCCCACCTGTTGATTTTTACAGGACTATATTTCTACTATTGTTCGGATTCTGACATTTTGCTCCTGGTCCCGTCTCTGGAAAGTCAGAGGGCATGCATGCGTAATATTGACCTAATTATGTATTAATCCCTGAACAAACTTGTGACTTTTTAGAGGACTCTATATTTGTAATACATGTGTATACCAAATTATGTATTGCTAACTGATTTTACCTCTGGGTTTTCAGAGGGCCTTGTATCTCTAATATTTATCAGATTCTGTATGTCGCTGGACGATTTAAGTCTTTTATTTTAATATTCTGGTCGGTTTTAGCTAGGTTTCAATTGAACAAATCTCAGTGACAGAGTTTTGAGTTTGAACCTTTGATAACTCATTTAGATATGTTTTTATCATTCAGATGTTGGTACACTAAAAGTTGAAATGGTTAAGGGCCACGGTTCGAACACAGAAATGGAAACCATGTTCTGGGTAACTGGTAACCAAGGTGACAGCTGGAGAGAAACATCATTTTACATACCGGCTATGGAAGTCCCATATCAAGTACGTAACTGCGGCTGGCTTACAATATCGACGTGCAATTTATGATAATTACAAGTGTACATTTATGATTTTTCCAGTTGTATGTACATTGTATATTATCCGGGTTTGAAATACAATGTATAGATAAGAAAATGTAAATATAACAATTTCGAGAAAGACTTTTATTCTCTATTACCTTCATCCGCTTTCAATGGGTATTAAAATCTGAATTTAAATCCAATAAGTGATTATGTTCGAGCAAAGAATGGTAATAATTCCAAGTGAATTTATCAGTACACGCATCGGATGTTGAGATATTACATTAGTATGGGTATGGTATTGTTGTTTGACGTCCCACTCAAGAATATTTCACTCATATGGAGAAATCACCGTGTGTCGGTGAAGGGCTACAAATTTTGCCTGTGCTCGGCACTGCTGGCCGTAGAGCAGGGAGGGTTCTTTAACGTGCCAACACCTACTGTGACACGGAACCTCGGTTTTTACTGTCTCATCACGAAAGACAGGGACGACAAACCGCGGAGTGGCGCTACGCGGCTCGAACACGGATCTTTCGATTCGCAGTCGAACACGCTAAGCACTCGGCCACGGAGGCCCCATTACATTAGTAATGCTGTCTAGATTATCATTGGAAAATATGTACATCCATACGCTATCTATATAATTATGATAATTGAGAGTCACCGTGGAGGATGAGTGTTAATCTTGTGACCATGTTGTCTGGGGTTTGATGAGACCGGCTTTTGATGTCCATTGGATCAGGATAAAACACATGGACCTGTGCCTAACGTTTAAGACCCCTTCCTGCTGCAAAATCACTCTCAGTTCCGAGATACCAAAAGTAAAATTAAAATCTTACATCAATATTCGATGAGGTCTCCATAGAAATTAAACGTTTCTCGAGTGGGAAATTAAACATTAATACAATAGCAGTGAATGTAATAATGGTATCAGATGATAACCAACGAAAGAATTGTGGTCATACCAGCGTGTATGATAATGACCAGAAATATATCAGCGAAGTCGCCAACGAATACGTCAAAACGGAGGCTAGGACTACAAAAGGCAGATTCTTTTGCATTTTAAATCGTAGGCTAAAATACCATGGCGTCTGTTGTATTAAGATCTGAATTGTTACAAGGTTTTATTTTGGTATTCTTACAGCTAATACTGGCAGCTACACGACTCAACAGTTATGTTAGCGACATAGCCGTGGATGACTTACAGTTTTACAATTGCTCAGCCCGTAAGTATATCTTGGCATCAAGTATTATTTCTGGAACTTTTAAAGGGATTTGTATGTAATAATGTACATCACGTGTTGGCCGCTGTTGTTTACCATAGTTCTAACCAGAGAAGTATGCCTTTCTTGATAAAAGGTGACTGCACTTAAGGGGGGGGGGGTTATTCTTCCCGCGCAGACACTTTGTAAGCTTCACTACTGTAAAAGTTGTACTGTTGTATAACATCACATCTCCAAAATCTTTTTCTTGTATCGACAGTTCACAAAAATCCTGTCAGTTGCTTTAAAATTTGGCCTATGCTCGGTTGTATGATGACCTTTTTGTCCTACAAACACCTTCTGTGGCATTGACCATCGGTGTTCACAGTATCACAAGCCGAGACTCTTGCGCAGTAATGGTTTTTGTCATGCCAACACCTACTGTGACATTTGTATTCGGTGTTCGCTGTATTACCCACAAAGGCTTTTACGTAGAAATGGTTTTTGTCCTACAAACACCTTCTGTGGCATTGACCATCGGTGTTCACAGTATCACAAGCCGAGACTCTTGCGCAGTAAGGGTTTTTGTCGTGCCAGCACCTACTGTATCATTGGCCATTGTTGTTCGCTGTATCACTCACAAAGGCTTTTACGCAGTAATGGTTTTTGTCGTGCCAGCACCTACTGTATCATTGGCCATTGTTGTTCGCTGTATCACCCACAAAGGCTTTTACGCAGTAATGGTTTTTGTCGTGCCAGCACCTACTGTATCATTGGCCATTGTTGTTCGCTGTATCACCCATAAAGGCTTTTACGCAGTAATGGTTTTTGCCGTGCCGAGACCTACTGTGACATTGGCCATCGTCGTTCGCTGTGCCACCTACAACGGCTTTTACGCAGTAATTGTTTTTGTCGTGCCGACACCTACTGTGACATTGGCCATCGTTGGACATCGGTGTTCGCTGTATCACCCATAAAGGCTTTTACGCAGTAATGGTTTTTGTTGTGCCAACACCTACTGTGACAGGGCCATCGATGTTCGCTGTACCACCCCAACAGGCTTTTACGCAGTAATGGTTTTTGTTGTGCCAACACCTACTGTGGCATTGGCCATCGGTGTTCACTGTATAACTAGCCGAAGCTTTTGTGCAGTAATGGTTTTTGTCGTGCCAACACCTACTGTGACAAGGGCAATAAGTGTTCACTGTATCATCCGCCAAGGCCTATACTACACAATAATAGTTTCAACAACTTCTGTGACATGGGTCATCGTTGTTCATTGTATCATCTACCGGGGATCGAACCCACCAACTCACAGTCGCGAGGTCATGGCGACCCTCACTGTAAGAGCCATTACTATTCCTGGAGGACCAATTACTTACAGTTGTTTTTAGGCTCTTTTATGTAGATCAATGGGTTCAACATAATGCAAGTGTCATGCCTAGGTTTGTAACGAATTCTCTCGCCATTCCTTACAGTAAATTGAGATTTTATTGTGTTGGGGCTTTTTATTTATTTTTGTGCACTCTGCTTATGTTATCTTTATCGATATCGTAAAATATCAAAAGTTAAATCGATAAATCAGTTTATCTTCTTCCATATAGCGACCACAACAACTCTGACGACGATACTGATGACAGTTTCAACGATTAACTCGGACGAAATTACAACAGAAAACAACAAATCTGTTACCACCGCAGAACAATCATTAAAAACGGCAAAATACAAGCTCAATACCCCTGCTGCACTAAATGTTGACCATGAGACGATTTCCTCCAGTTCTACGCCCGCTCATTTTGAAAAGGGTTCTTCTTATTTTCCAACGAAAAGCACAGTAGCTCCAAATGATGATGACGATGGGAGCGGGGAGCTCGATCCCGATGATATGAACACTACAAGGAAGATTTCAACTCAAGTCAATGGTGACTTTGAGAATGTCACAGACGATAACTCAACCAATGCCATGGTAACGGCGAAAATTGTCTCAGCAAATGCAAGTGAAGATTCTTCGACAATAAGTAACACTTTTACAAACAGTAAAACAGAAATCTCATCGACAATTACTAATACTTTCACAAACAGTAAAACAGAAATCTCATCGACAATTAGTAATACTTTTACAAACAGTGAAACACAAACATTAAGTGATGATAAAAGTGATTCAGGTGTAAACGCAAGTTACATTACTACAGACAGTAGCGTGCAGGAGATAACCAATGGTTCCAATACATCGGAGGACAATCAGAATACAAGCCAAAGCAATACATATACCACGACGCAGATATCTAACTCCTCGTGGACAGACGGCAACTATTTCGATGACAAAAGTGACTACTACAATACTTCAACTATTAATTTAAATTTCAATACAACATTTACGGTTGAAAATCAGACACTGTATTACGAGAAATTTGGATTTTTCACCGAGACGCTGATTGTATGTATGGGTATAGGTGTTGTAGTGATTACCGTGTTAATCGGTGTAGTGATAATTTTAATTGTTGTGTGTCGTAAAAAACAGAAAAAGTACGATGACAAATACGAAGAAATGAAGCAGTTTGTTGAAACGCATTACAGGAGTAGGTATGTATAATGCCATAGTCAACATTCCAAGTCATGTGACCCATACATACCTCGCCAGAAGTAGGGGAAGCATGCGCTCGCTCGATTTATCCTTACATTCCAGAGATTTATTATGAGTGATAACACACAGCAATCTGTGATCAACACCTCTGTTGTACATTCGAAGCCTCAGAATAAGTGTCATGCAGTCATATTTCCGAAGTGTGCATTTTGTAGCATAATTCCAGATCGACATATGTTATGTGAGGGTTTGAATACGAGATATCTTTTATAGATGAAGTTTATGATTTAGGAGATGATGGCACTTCGTATTGTAATCGCTGCTAAGGAAGACTATTCGTTGACGGAGCTATGGAAGTCACCTCAGTAAAATGAGTTCTAGAAGCAAAAGAAAAAGATCAATATCTTCGTATGGAAACCGCTTTAACCACAAACAGGTGTTCAGCGTAATGGAGACCCTGTAAAAACAGAAAGCTGGAGTTCTTGCTTAGTATTGTATCACACCAATGCTAAATAATTCATGCCAATTGTTAAGCCGTTTGTGATCAAGATATAGGGTTCACAGAGGGTGTGAGCTGTAGAAAGGAGATACATATTCCTCCTCCGCACCTGATCCCACCTCTTGTATACCCAGGGGTCCCTGTTTGTCCGTACATACATTTTGAGGTTAATGTCCGTTGCCTTTACCTTTTCATCACACGATGGAGCTGTATCAAATACTCGTACATACGATCACAGTGTTCGAACAAATGATACTTATGTGGGAAGTTGAAATATCAGAACTTTTTGAACAACGGCTACACTAGAATTTCAGATCGTTTTCACATTGTCCAAATATATCTCCTAATTATTTGCCTATGCCATTGTCGACGTATGAATTATTGATGTATTGTAGTTGAGTTGTACTCAACACAACACTTGCCGCTGCACTTTCCCGGATAGCACTAATACTATAAATCGTAGTTTTATGTGTATCTTTAAAATGATTCATTGTCTAGCAGAATTAATTAACATGAATATATTTTCACAAGAGTATTGTAAAATAGCTTTGGCTTAGAGCTTCTTTGTTTTATGGGACATGTAATTGAATTTTGCGGAATTTCACATCTGTACGACCCCGTTGTTTTCGTCTGTGACTCAGTGTCTTTACACTAGAGATCACGGAATTAGGTAGTTCTTGACAAACATCCATATGATGTAGATGAAATTGAGCATAATTGAACGGGTACGGTAACCCGTCATTTCAGTCAATGTAGGGTTGTTGATTATGATGGACATTTCTGTGAATGCCTCAAACTCATTTTGAGACCATCGGTTGCAAACGAAAGACAAAATTACTCTTGTGTAAAATTATAACAAAAGTGTAAAGTATTTTTAAACAAAATAATAACTGAAAATCAAAAATCGCTAAACTAGAATTTTATCAAGCTGTTCCGGAATATCTATTTATTTACGCATTTCTTACCGAACATATTGCAAAAATATGTTGTTGTTTTGTTTAACGTTCCAATCAAAACCTCTTTCACTCACACGGAGTGGCCGAGTGTCGGTAAAGCACTTTTATTTATGGGCTATACTTAGCACTTACAGTCGTTGAGCAGTGAGGGTTCCTACATACGTACCGACACAAACTGTGAAACAGGATCTCGGCTTTAGCTGTACCGTTAACGATTATTCTGAAAATGTGCATTCTGTATCATAGATCCGAGACGTCTAACAACAAAAAGAAACAATTTGTTTAAACAATTATATGTTGATAATTTACCTTAAACAAAAGATGATTTATTGAAATAAAATGTAGAAATCGTAGGGTTTCTGTTGGACAATTGCGACAGGTGTGACATGCCAACAGGGGACGCTGAGTCCTTCCGGACACCTGATCCCATCCTGTTAGGGATTTGTATTTGTTTACAACGTTGAGATCGTCATTTTTCTGGACGTGTCATAGTTTAGGACTTTGTGCTTTTTCTTTGTCCTCCGGTACTTCTTCAATTTTACTTTCATGTTCAAGTAGATACTATGGCAAGTCTATGTGTTTCTCCTCACAGAAACTGTAGAGCGGCATATAGTATTTGTGAATAACTGCATATGTGTTAATTTTGCTTTAATTATATGACTTGCCTCCCTTAGAAAGAAGTAGTATTTATGTGTTCTTTACCGAAGAAGGATTACGTGGTCTCAAACTTACACTTAAATTGGTTGTGTAAAATAAAACACGTAAATATTTGTCTTACAATGAACATTTTAGTGTAAGCCATACAAGATAGTTAAGCTTGTAAGAGAATGTATTTTCGCGGAATGCGTCTAACATCTACTTAATTCAGTACATGTACTAACATATTATTTCATAACGACGTCGTAACATTCGCTTTAAACATAGGACACGTGATCTCCACAAACACGTGATAAGCCTTGGATTCTCAAGACAGAGTATCTCTCCTATAGATCATATCCAGCTTCTGTCAGTTGTGACCAACAAGCTGGAGAGAGATAGAAAGAGAGAGAAAGAGAGACAGAGAGAGAGAGAGTCCCAGTGTGTGTGTGTGTGTGTGTGTGTGTGTGTGCGTGTGTCAATATGACAGATAAACATCCTATCTATTAAATGTTGATAAATACCTCAATAAGAAATTGATTGTAATTATCCTTTATTATTCGTGCTTAAAGTGAAAGTGAAATCCTATTGTTTGTTTCTGTGTATGGAGGTTTTTTTTTTTATTTAATTACTTGTTTGTTCCCCCTTGTTTGGTTTGATTTTGTTTTGGGGTTTTTGGTGGGGTTTTTATTTTTACTTTATATATTTTTTGTGATTCCCCTCCTTTTTGGCGAAGAAGACAACACGTTTACATGCATTACCAACTTAATTAGGCTCCCGCTAATTCAACTGAGCTTAGACGAGGGTCTAAATTATTGAAAGCATGGTGGTCTTATTATTAAGATACAGGGACCTAAAGAGAATCTTACTCATATAATTATACATATCTGACACAGAGAATAGTAGCGACTTTATGTAGCGTGTAGAAACATTTTGATGTCCTCTTCCGTCAACTCAACAATTTTTTTTCCTATGAAAGGTTTGCCCATTGAATATTATTTGTTTCTAATGGTGGTAAACAGTTTATGTTTCCATTGTTTCATTTATATTTTGAATGTCATTAACATCACAAATGTTTTATTTGATGTTTTCATTTGTATAAATGTTTGATGAATGAACAAGTATATCATGTGTCAGGTTTCTAAAGCTGGACGAATGATCAATAAAATCTGAAAAATATATTTCATATTTCTGTTTTGTATCTTTCCTTTTGAAAAACAATTTCTCCCTATTCTTTATGTTGGTTTAAATACATGTATTTATTTCTTAAATTATATTAAATTATACTTAAAAGGATAATGCTTTGACAAGGAACTGTTTTTTAACTGTAAAAGATCCATTTTGACACATAAGACGTATTTTGTAGAATCCAATATAACATGGCAGTTGTATCCTAAAATTATCTATCGGTTCTATAAAAAGTATTGGTAAACAGATCAATACGGCTAGTATTCGTCGTATTTCGACGATGAATTCAATCTGATGTAAATCATGGTGTAGAAGGCACAAGGGAACATCGGTCTACAACTATTCGGTAATTGAAACCTCCGATATTCGCAAACTAGTATCTGGCGCACTTTTCGCGAACCTAACACATATTTAGATGTATGTTATACGAGATAAATGTATTGATTTCTATCTATTTTTATATAATGTTGGGGTTTCATATTCTTGCTAATGATTTTATAATTTACCTTCATCCCCATACACTTTATTCAACAAACGAAACTATGTGTACATTTGATAAAAAAAACTTTCTCGGACCGGAGGTCGATATTTCCGATCATATTACGGAAATGTCATCACATTCAATCTGCTATCAACCTTCTAATCAAACCCCCCTTGTAACAAATCGTAATGGTAACAAAGCGACATGCTAACCTGAAATGATGTAGCTAGGATATCTAAATAATGCATGCTTTTAAAATGTGATACTTATGATAATGGAGCATATTTCTGATGGTATTTCTGATCCGACAAAATATGGCTAACTAGTCTAAATGCATGTTTAATGGATTTTCTGTTCATCTCATCTGCATCATGTATGACATTTAATGATATATGAAACATTTGAGTTTAGATTGCATGTAAATCGTGAAATAAAGTTGATTTTTTTGCTATAGCAAAACAAAATAATAATAATAATAAAATCGATATTGTCTACGGAATGATGATATGATACAAATGACGATAGAGGAAAAAAACTGTGAGTTTGGATTCTATGAATTCTCCATTTGTTATATGGATTGGTCATGGATACGAAAACTGCCAAAACTAATATTCCGGAAATGAGACATAGGTGAAACGATGGAAGCAGGTTTTGCTTACCCTTCCGGAGCACCCGAAAACACCCAAGGTTTTAAGTGGGGTTCGTGTTATTCTATTTTCAGTCTGAAACGTTATGTGGGTTGCTGTTTGCGATATTGTCTCTTTTGCTTTGGTCATGGTAATGTCTAAAGTGGATTTTTGAATTTGGAATGAACCCTTGGTATCTTCTTTTTTCCTTTTTTTAATATGGTTAAATTGACATTCATGGAATCACAGCCAGATAAAGGATAATAAAGTTTGGAGTAAACTTATAATAGATTTATTGACGATTGTGTAACGCCCTTAATATTCACAACAGTTGCAAATATTCTCATGTTGATACTGAGAGCAAAGTATAATTGATATACGACGTTCATTTGGTAAATGCCATAAGTGTGATTTTTTCGAACAGATCTAGTTTATATATAACAGTGATAGGTGAAGATACCAAGGATACAATCAAAATGCCAAAATCGAAAGACAGACAAAACCATGACCAAAACAAAAAGAGAGAATAACACAAACAGCAATCAGCACAACAAGACATGTAAAACAAAAAATATTGTAACACGAACCTCACCAAAACCCAGAGATGGGTCCAAGTGCTCCGGAAGGGTAAGCAACTCCTGCTCCGCACATGGAATGGATTATGACTAAGTGTTATTGTGACTGTTTGGTGTAGTATCCACAATATGCGACAAAAATATCCAAACTGTATGTACTTAAGTAAAAAGCTCTTAGGATAATTCAAATCCTCAAGCATCAACGTTCACAGCATCTCTTAATTAACTTGATTTAACGCGTCACTATTACTGGTGCGGAAAAAGTAATGCAACAGTTCCAGTAAACGAACCATGGCTTGCCACACATAACTAATGAATATTTTGAGAGTTAATAGCAATATATTAATCCCATTTTTCAACATCCGAGATTTGTTTCAACATTTTGGGAAAGTTGTTCGGAAACAATTATGCTCTCGATGCCTTTGGTAGTCCAACTGTAACGATAACCCCTGTTGTGTTTAGACTGAATTGTGAAATTTAGTGATCAAAATCATTTGGCGAATAATTTGCACACAAAAAGATCTTTTTAAATATTTTGGGTCTCAAAATGAATTTTTAAAAACGCTCTGAAGAAACTTCCAATACTCCAATTTCGATAGAATAAGACAAGTTGTGAGCAATATCAATCTTGAGCATGAAAATAATTGCGGACTTAAAAGAGGGGAAAGCAAGTGCCCAAAAGTAATCTTTTATGTTGATCTGAATTTCAACTTTGCTTAAATATTTCGAAAGAAGAATAGTGCCGTTTTTATATCAAAGAGAAAATCATCTAAACAGATGTATTTGACACAACCCAGTGGGACAGTCGTCCTTTTTAAAATTGATCTGAGAAAATAACTGTCATTTAGCTTGATTTCTGTCCTCCTGATACGTTGACACCAACGCAGTTGAACCATGTTAGGAAATTTAGTATTTGATTCAAATCACATGTTTTAGGTACGTTTTAATTGTACATCAGTACAATTCAAACACCATCATATCGTATTATTCACATGTCCTATATACATGTATAAAACAGATTGAAACGCTTACCTGGATCACTCCTATCGTCAAACACTTTTCTTTTCATTACCTATTCCTGTTTACGAACCGAACGAAAACAAAACTATAATCGAAAACAATATTTCAGAACGTGAGATACTTGATACTTTAATGTGTAATAACACGTTTATGACAAGAAGTGCATTCCGCATCCATGTTAAGATTTAATAGTAGATATGGTCCAATTTTCTAATTAGTGGTGTTTGTTGAAGTATTGGGATTAAGTTAAGTAGTAGAGGCGTCAAGTCCTCCAAAACAAAATCTTACATCAAGCCCTGTATACCCAAGAGCTATATCCTGTCATTAAGAGTTTCCTGATCAAGAAATACTGAAAGACAGAAGAGTTTGGACATCGCCTTTGAAGCGCCACCTATATGCAGTTACTTGCGACGTTCTCGTACTTAGATGAGGCTATTCTAAGATTTACAGCAAAATGAGGCTATCTCTTCTATGGATACTCTTAGTGGCCTGTCTTCTGGAGATTGATGAAGGTGAGTGTGTTGCCAATCCAGTTGAGTGACTATAATTGGTTTTCATTTGACTCCAGAAAAATGTACAACTGGGAAGCCATCATGCCTTCTATAAATGGCATGCTCAGTGTGCACCAGTCATTAAGTTTTATAAATACTTTGTAAGTGAATTAGCTATGGCGTCAATACTGTGTTGAAATGTTAAGGATCTATTTTAATCTTTATTTTAGAGAAAAAGAAATTAATGTTAATTACATTTGTGTCTTCAAACTATGCCCTCATAAAAAGTGTGTCGGTTGACATTACCGAAATGGTGTATTGTTTGGGGTTAATTTGAAGTCATTCGTAAATATCTGAAATCTTAATTGTGTATTCACGGGTGGTACCTTTTTAATCAAAATATGATGTCAAAGACATTATCCCTGGTGCTAATCTCGTTCACATTGAAATCATTAGTATGTATGCATTTGATGTCTAGAGACTTTAAAGTCTTATGTTGTTGTTGTTGTTGCGTTGTTGTTTAACGTCCCACTCGAGAATATTTCACTCATATGGAGACGTCACCGTGTGCCGGTGAAGGGCGACAAATTTTGCCTGTGCTCGGCAATGCTGGCCGTAGAGCAGGGAGGGTTCTTTAACACGCCAACACCTACTGTGATACGGGACCTCGGTTTTTACTGTCTCCTCCGAAAGACAGGGACGGCCACCCGCGGAGTGGCGCTGCGGGAATCGAACCCCGGACCCCTCGGCTCGAAGTCGAACACGCTAACCACTCGGCCACGGATGCCCCAAAAGTCTTATGATAGAGTCTATGTATATAAGTTTGATTATACACGTTTGATGTAATAATATTGCAGAATTGATGTTTGAAAAAATATAAACATTATGTCAATAAATATGATAGGTTGAGAAACAAAAACGGCCTTAAAACTCCTTATGGGATGGAACCAGGTATCCCAAAGTACTTCTTACCGTCAAACCCGTCAAGGCAAAGGTCGGCCTTCATATAGGTTGTAAGTTTATTTAAAACCGATAATTAGGCTGTGACATTTAACTTTCTATAGAATTACACTGATACATTTGTTTCAAGCGCTATATATGACAGCTTCATACTAAGTAATATTTATTTTGGGAAAAAATACTTATAAAGATTTTATTGTGTGTCAGTGTTCTCATTATAAAATTCCTTGCAAATCAGCAGATAACAGTACATCACTCACTTATAAGTGCGATAATATGCAGATCCTTTAAGTTTTTTTTCAAACAAGCTAAAAACCTACAGTTGGCATTAGATATCTTTATATTATTCCAGAAATCTGATTTTCAGGTTATTTAATGTTTTAAAAGTAATTAATTCATAATTTTTGTAGGTTACCTCAGTCATAGGCCTTCTAGGTCCAGCTGTTCGTGTACTGATATATTTTCACTGTCGATTGTATATAGTAGAAACATTTTTAAAACCAATAGAATTTTGTTGCTGAAAAGTTGGAGAAATTGAGCCTTTTGGAAACTTATTTTACATTTTTGTAATTAAGTTATGGGGTCCACTTTCCCTCTAATCAAGGTTCAGTTTTTACTAAACCTTATGTCATTTTAATTAACCGATAAATATCTGTCTACTTGTGCATCTAACCTAATTTTAATCAGCTTCACGAAGAATTGAACCTTGAGTTAAAAAAAATTAATGCTACACGAATTATTATCTAAATACATGTATATTTATTCGAGAGGTTAGTGGACCATAAGAGACGGGTGCAGCATGCTGATAGGATATTCTGACTTTTGTACACCTTGTCCCATCCTCTTCCATGCACCGCAAGCATTATCGTATTCACAATGTTTTTATTGCCAGCTATTACTAAATAGGCCCAGGAGATTTAAAAGTTTTGTTCGTTTTCAGTATAAATCAGTGCAACCACCATCCTCTCTCTTTGTATTTGAAGAATATACAATTTAGAGAAGGACGGAATATGTATAATTCGACACAATTTTTAAACCCACATTTTGTTTGGCATTCTTATAATAATTTTAAGTCTTTGATTGTTCTTAAGGGGATTACATGGATAGCTTTATTACGGAAGCTGTCACATCCTACGCTTAGTTATACTAAAGGCCACTGGTAACACATTTTAGTTAAAAGTTTAAACTTTATTTATTTTACAACGATTAACAATCAAGTTTCGACAACTTATACTAATGTCTCTTGTTGGCCCAGATGTCGGAGTGCGGAGGTCCACATTATAGTTGTTGTTGTTGTATAGTTGTTTAACTCCCATTCAAGAATATTTCACTCATATGGAGACATCACCGTGTGTCGGTGAAGGGCGACAAATTTTGCCTATGCTCGTCATAGAGCGGGGAGGGTTCTTTAACTTGTCAACACCTACTGTGACAAGGGACCTCTGTAAATACTGTCTCATCCGAAAAACAGGGACGGCCACCAACCAACTAAACCCCCCCCCCCCCCCCCCCGGGTGGCGCTGCGCGGATTCGAACTCCGGACTCTTCTATTCGAAGTCAAACACGCTGACCACTCGGCCACGATGAACGTATTGAACAAGATTCTGTGTGAAAAACATGGAGGGGATACTGGTATAAACAGGAAAATGATATTTTATAAAACAGGCAAATGGTTAGGTTTATAATTACAAGCAGGTAATAATAAATAAACAAATTGGTTTAATTCAATGCATTGGTCCATATTATGTTAACACTTTACACATGAATAGGCGAATGTTTAAACGTGCTGACATTTATCATCTGTCTCTCTTTTTATATGCATGTCCTAACATTTTCAACAATCTCCAATTCCCCTTGAGTCTCTTAAAACATACCATCTTATTAGGATGAAGATTATAACAAGTAGAATGCTAAGACCTTGTTTACTAATGTAATGTAGGGTTAAAATACAGAACGCTACTGAAATAAGAACACTTTAATTGAAATAGCAGAATTCTAGGGTCCTTTGGGCGTTACCAATCCTGATAGGTATGAAAGTAGTGAAGATCGTGACAAGAAAATCTCTTACATTCATGTTGCAGCCATACAAATTGGTCTGTTGCATTGTTCTTGAGAGTTTCATTCAAGAATATTTCACTTTTATGGAGACGTCACCATATGCTATACTTTAAAACAATGCTCGGCAATTACAATGCCGAACAATGAGGGTTCTCTGACGTTACGACATCTACTGTGACTCAAGAAATCGGTTTTCATTGTCTGATCCGAAAGAGCAAAAGCCACATGTACATCTATAAAGTACAGTCTATGCTTAATTAGATGTAACTGTATACTGTTGATGTTACATGTGTGTGTGTGTGTGTAATTTTTGTATAGAATCTTTGCTATAAGTAGCTAAAGCAGCAATTAAAATTGATGTAATCTTTAAATGACCATGAGCAGTTGTTGAAGTAGAGATTATAATTTGTGGTTGCTCTTTGGCTAAAGGCAGTTACATTACTGAAAGTGCTTAGTATTCTCGAAGTAGCACTTATAGTATAATTCCAATGCGTTATTTGAACTTGCTAAATGGTTAGGATACAGAGGCAAACTACTTACAATACAATTTTTATCACAAGGATATAAAAAGTACGTTTAATATCGATATTTCGCAAATTTTGCGGTAAGTAAAATGACCTTGTTTAAAATTACAATGTTTCATCGACTGGAATATAGAATTATAAATTCGATCATTCGATTGTGGTTCATCAACCGTCCCTACAAATTTTGACAAAAGTACGTTTCTCAATTATTTCACCTAAATTTTATTGTGGACTCGCATTGAATGTGATCGGTCAATACGAGAACCTTACTCCTTCAAGGCACCGGATCTTATCTGTAGTTTTTTAGAAGTCCGTGTTTGTCCAATACTCACCAAATTTGTATATTGTTTCCTGAGTCTTCTTGTGATCGATTGATACCTTGGTAACTGTAGTTTTCACAGTAAGAAAAATATTTCTCCCATATTCACCGAGTTACCTTTACAGGAAGTGCAAAATGACAAATCGATCATCCACAGGGGGGGGGGGGGGGGGGAAGCTACACGCGCCGTACCGGGAATGACGGCGAAGTGGCGTAATACTGTGAGCTTCCTGAATCTTTTACTTTGTGGGATTAATACTAAACTAGTTTTAAACCGTATTTAAAAATCTCCAAGACAAACTTATACATGGCAGAAAAATAATCAATCTCCCTTAACTGGAGATAAACGAGAAATCCACTTATCCTCGTGTCAAGTTAACTTGTCCATGTCTCGGCAAGCCTTGACGTTGACAAAATTAACTTAACACTCGGGTAAGTGGATTTCTGTATCACTACCGGGCAATGGAGATAGATTCTATTATTCTCCCACACTTGGCCGTGAAAGACAATGTTTATCCGTGAAAAGATAACTCTGTCTATCCCTAGGGATAGACAGTACGCCCGCGGTATGACGTCACATATAGGAATCCAATAACTGAACGCTGCGTACATATATTCTAGTCATGGAATTGTGGGAGAAAAAGAATCAAAC
>JACSZP010034417.1:0-12964 GCA_016161895.1 Pinna nobilis
TATATTAATAATCCATCCGCCGCCATATGGGTGAAACATTATTTTATGGCGTAAGCCAAAGAACGAACTTGAAATAAGCACAAACAAACATTATTGCTACAATATCCATTATTTTATTCAGAAAACGAGGGATTTTGTCATATGTATACACTTTTCTTTGACTATTTTGTTACCTCTAAAGTGTGTGTGGTGTGTCAGGACATCACAGATTAACTCAGACCATCGACACGATATGTCTTTAGAATAACTCTCCTACGCTATAGATACTAATCGTCATAACGGCAGGTGAAAATGCACATTCGATAAAAGCTCCACCTGGAATTGAAATCTTTAGATAAAGAAATAAGACAATAAAATATGTTTCCTTTTCCAGTTTAAGTTACACAAAACAATCTTCTAAAATTGATGAAAACTTTGGGGTTTTTTGTGGGATTTTGATATAAATCGCTCCGGATAAAAAACTTGAGCCATGAGAAAATGTATACATATTTCTGTTCGTAAACCCTTTGTGTGATACATAACTCTTATTATGTAATAAACGATATCGAACCGGAAAATCGATAACAGCACAAGACAACAGGAAATATATTTGAAAAGTGTGTGCTTAGAAGTAATGAAATAAAGTGAGCGAGTACAACACTGATCAAAACACCAAATTGATATTATACAAAACTTTTGATAACAATCGTTGGATATTTACTTCAATTCTTTTATTCACCATGAGGATGACAACGTTGGTTTTATTGTTCGGTTGCACGCATGTAGTTTTCTCACGTGAGTATAATTCTTTTTTAATCATGTTTCCTCACGTGAGCATATTTTTTTTCTATATCATATTTGATCAAATGAGTATAATTCGTTTTATATCATGTTTTTTTCACGTGAGTATAAATTTTTATATCATATTTGCTCAAGTGAGTATAATTCGTTTTATATCATGTTTCTCACTTGAGTATATTTTTTCATTTCATGTTTGCTCACGTGAGAATAATTCTCATTAGATCATGTTTCTTATGTGGGTATATATGTCATGCTTAATTTCCGATGACAAAATGAAGTACAGTTGAGCCTCATTATTCCGAATATTTTCATTCTCATTCTCAAGAAAATGGTCTGGGTAAATGAAACATCCGGATAATTGAAGCGAACATACTTCAAATTACATTTTTAATGAAATACTTAATGCATCATCATATTTTTCTCTTTTTAACGCTTAATTTTCTAACTTTTAATTGTTGATAAAACATTTTACTAAATAATACAAGATTTATCTAAGATTCGTTGCAACTGCAATTAAAACCCAGCAGCATCTGCTTAACATTTGAATAAATGAATTGGATGTATGTATGTATTTATGTATGTATGTATGTATGTATGTATGTATGTATGTATGTTTGTGTGCGTGCGTGCGTGCGTGCGTGCTTGCTTGCGTGCATGCATGCATGCATGCATGCACGCACGCACGCACGCACACACATACATACATACATACATACATACATACATAAATACATACATACATCCAATTCATTTATTCAAATGTTAAGCAGATGCTGCTGGGTTTTAATTGTAGTTGCAACGAATCTTAGATAAATCTTGTATTATTTAGTAAAATGTATGTATGTATGTATGTATGTATGTATGTATGTATGTATGTATGTATGTATGTATAATATTAAAAACCCTCAAACGTTATGCGATGACCTGGGTGAGTTATTCTTGAACAATAAATATAAAATAGATCTACATATTTACGTATACTTTTTGCAGAGTTACCGGATTTGGACCAATGTCCTCCTGAGGATCCGAATTGTCACCCGTCATGCATAGAATACATAAACAAGTGCAGGGTTTGTCGATGTAAAATAAATGGTATGTATATTGCCAAGTTTATGCCGTGTCAGCACAGAAATTACGTATGTGCCCCTACTTGCTTAGGGTAGGAACTCTTTGCATTTATGGCAAATCAGACATTAAGACGTGGCTTTGTGATAAGCGTGATTCTCTTCTGATCATGTGGACTTGGGTTTGAATCTGCGCTGTTCTCTTTTCTGACTTCCGCCGTCCTCCGAAGTCCCGTGTCACAGTAGGTGTCGGCAGGTTAAAGAATCCTCACTGCTCAATGACCATAAGTGTCATATAAGCATAATTTTAATAGCTGTTCGCCGGCACACGTTGACGTCTCCACATTAGTGATATATTCTTGAATGGTGCGTTAAATAACAAAACAAGCAATACAACAAGACGTTAATTTTTTTTTTTCCATACTTAATGATAAGCACACACCATGTCTTACTTCAATTTCGGTTTTAGTATTTAATATTCAATGCTTTGCGTGTATGCTTCGCCAACTAATGTAATCGAAATACTGCACAATATGTATCATTGGAAATTGTTCATGCATAGTGGGAATTAAAAAACGTCACAGTACAGCTAAACTTGCTTGGTTAATAAGTTTTTCCTATTCATATATGATATCATGTATCAAACATATTTCATCCTTATTTTATAAGAAATGCAGGCATCGCTATTTTCACTGAATGAAATTTTGACATCATCTCCCTTTTACTGAACGATACAATATAATTACGTCATAATATATTTTCCAGATTTGGCTAACGGAGACGGTTTTAATAGCGGATTTAGTTCGAGTTTGGGTACTGGATTTGGCACCGACACAGGAAGTGGATTAGGGGATGGTTTTGGCTCTGCTTCCGGAAGTGGATTCGGATCGGGTTCGGGCAACGGCTTATGGCAGAGTTCATCGAGCGGCGGGTTGTCAAACTCAGGAAACAGCTGGACCGACGCAAATACAGGAAACAATAAACAAAAAACCAAAATAATTGTCATTGAAAAAGAAAAAGAACCGGAAATGGGCATGGCATTTCCGGGATCCACGTTTACTGGCGGATCTCCCTTTCAAATAAACTCACCCGGTCCAATTATCCCGCCGCATACTTTAGGGGTATCCTTCTTTCCTCCTGCTCAACATTCTATCCCAGAGGGTTGCACTAATTTCAGGAACGTCAAGCTCATAAGCCCGGGAGTACCGATGTACTGTGTAACAGGCACTATCATAGGATGTCCCGCCAAATGTGTGCTAACGGACGAATATGGCTGCAAATCTTGTCCCTGTGCTCCAGGTATGAACTCTATTATAGCTAAAATTCCTGTATGTCGTGCAAGTCTTAATTTTTTGTGCTTCATGACTCAGGCTGTTCAGAGCAAAAGAGCAGTACATAATTTATAAGTATATAATTTGGAATGTTTCGAAGAAAAATGTGATAGCACATATTTCATGGATGTTTTAGGAAGGGTGGTTTTAATTTGATTGTTTGTTTTTGTTGTTGTTGTTGTGCATTCTTTAAATTTACTAATTTTGCTTTAATTTCTTATTTATTTATTTATATACATGTATTTATTTATTTTTATTTATTTATTTATTTAATTTTTCATTTATTTTTTTATTTATTTATTTTGCTTTTTGTTTTATGTGTTCTTCTGTTTTGTTTTGTTAGTCCAAATCGACCAAAAATTGATTCCAATACTTCTTTTTCACAAACATCCTTATTTATTTTAATATCATTTTTGGGTCACAAGATTCCACATTTAATCTCAAATAAAATGTCATTTTGCTGAATTGGGAAGAAAATAATCCCCTTACGGATTAGATAAAGAAATTAAGAATTGTTTATACATATTTTACTTACAAACTTTCAAAGCTAGCAAAATTTGTATTTTTACACATAGACACACTTTTTTCTTTTATCTGATATGCTACGCGGTGCTAAATGGGGATCACAATGCTACTGGCGTAATTTTACATCCGCCATTTCGCCTAAATCTAATTATGATGTCACAAATGAAAAAAAAAAAAACAGACAAAATTTTCTTTCATTTGACAGCTTCGAAAATAATGATGCCGGTATGTGACATGACGTCAGCACATAAGGAGCCGCAGGCCATGAATAAGTGCGTGGGGACAGCATTATGTATCACCACATGTAAAGGAGAAGCGCGTATCGGAGAAACGGGGCCAGATGGGTGCCAGAAATGTACATGCATAAAAAAAGATGGTATGAAATTTCCATGTGCTATATTCATCGCAGTATTAATTTAATAAAAAAAAGAATTATGTTCAATATCATTAATTAAATTCAAAGATAAGCTTAGTTGTGTATGTAATTCAATTGTTTCCACTCTTCAGTGAGAGTAAGAACGTGTGGAAGTATTAAAGGACAAATATTGTAAGCCTCGTTCAGTCCACAATTAGATTTTTGGATTTGACGCAGTGTGCCTTACAGTATTCAAATTAACCACTTCAGTGCGTGTGACGTATACAAGTCAGGACATGATCTTTTCCTGAATTTGTACTACGAATTTATTCGTCATTTAAAATTGTTAAATCAGAACATAAAATTTCTCCGAATTGTTTTTGGTAAATAAAGCATACAAACCTTAATTTATCTGAATTTCATTTGGTTTTACGTAATATTATATATTTTCTATGCGCTATAGAGCTATAAATTGAACTAAAATAATCGATGAACATTAGAAACAACGACACTGTCTATTTGCACATACACAAAATTGCCATAACTACGCACCATCATAAAAGTTTCGGTACGTCATAATACGCGCTGAAGTGGTTTATAGAGTGGTCAGGGCCCGAAATCACAAGAAAAAACTCAAGCTCAAACTCATTACTCAGCTCAACTGTCAAAAAGGTGTTTTTTTTTTAACTAAATACAAGTTAATTCAGAGTTAGACGTACATCAACGTGTGTATTTAATGTACTAATCAGATATCAGTAATGTTTTGTGTTTCTCCTTGGTGTTTAATTTATAAAGTCCAAAAAGTGTTTTGGGCATATACTCAAATCTTGAGTACCATTCTTCTCAATGTCTTTGTCAATAATCCTGGCTGCTGGTTGCTTACTTACTGATATTTGAATGATATGGTATCAATACACACGTTAAAAACTTTTTTACACTTTATTTATCTAAATTAGTTTAAAAAAATAAGGAAAAACAGTTGAGCTGAGTACTGAGTTTGAGCTTGATTTTTTTTTTACTTGTGATTTCGGGCCAGGCATTCAGAAATCAAACCTTAGTCTACGGATCTACAAATATATACATATATGATACAGATTTATGCATAGTTATTCATAAGACAAAAATAAATCATCACCAGGAAAATGTTTATTTGAAATATTATTGTTGAATACAGATTTTAATAAAAATAAAGAATTATTCAATACCGGAACAAGAATTACCTTCATCGCATTAAAAACCTTTTTAATCACTGCTACATTAAATCAATTAGATCAGATTGAAATTAATATTAGTAAAATCAAAATACATTTTTTATTGCAAGTGTTATATTTTATTAGAAATCTAGTTCTATGTGCAAAAACTTTATTTTTGCGAATTTCCGTGAGAGCAATTACTGGCGAAAATCTTATTTTCAATATACTGACCTGACTTTACAACATTGAGTGTTGACTTAGCCCATACACGCGCGAAAATATTGTTTCGTGAATAGTTACATAACTTCTTAATTGCCGAAATACAAAACGAAATCTTCTTAATTTACTGTATTCAAACAAAATAAGGGGCCTCCGTGGCCGAGTGGTTAGCGTGTTCGACTTCGAGCCNNNNTTCGGATGAGACAGTAAAAACCGAGGTCCTGTGTCACAGAAGGTGTTGGGGCGTTAAAGAACCCTCCCTGCTCTACATCCATAAGTGCCGAACATAGGCAAAATTTTTTGGCCTTCACAGCCACACGATGACGTCTCCATATGAGTGAAATATTCTTCAGTGGAACGTTAATCAACAAAACAACAATAATTTAGCATTCAGGTGCGCGAAAATATTGTTTCGTGAATAATTACATAACTTCTTAATTGCCGAAATACAAAACGAAATTTTCTTAATTTACTGTATTCAAATCAAAATAATGGTGTTTTTATGAATTTATTCAAGAGAGGACGACTACCACCACTACACCAAAGCCGAAAGTTAAGGACATTACAGAGTGTAACGACCTGATCATGTGTATGATCAAGTGTAAAGATACGGGCTACGAGATCGGAGGCGAGACAGAAAATGGCTGTCCGAAGTGTAGATGCAAACAAACTGACCACAAGACAACGGCAAAAGCTCAAAATAATCTCCACTGGTCAATGACTACACCTAAGCCCGGAAGTAACAATAACAACGGCGGGGGAATGATGGGAGGATTCGGAAGCGGAAGTGGTAACGGAAATGGAAATAACTGGCTTTTGAGTATGTAAAAGTTAATGGTTCGAAACGAAATAACATTTAAATTTATTGTATTCCAATCATGACACATCTAATAGTCGATTTTATGGATTTTTACCATTCAGATTCTGAATGATAATTTGCAAATTGTTTGGAAGGCTTAGGGCCAGATTGTTCATGGTTTGGTTTTTTTTTACACTTTCTTGCCTTGAAGTTAGTAAGTTCGACTTCTGATTGTGAGGTTGTGGGTTTGAGTCCGAATCATGCCGCGGTTGGCTGGCTTTGTCTTTCGGATGAGACAGTAAAAACTTGGGTCCCGTGTAACAGTCGTTGTAGGCACATTAAAGAATCCTCCCTGCTCAAAGATCAGAAGTGCCGGGCAGATGGCAAATTAGTCGCCCTTCACTGGCAAGTTCTGACGTCTCCATATAATTGAAAGATTTTTTTTGTGGGACGTAAAACAACAAAACAAGCAAACGCTTTGTAAAAAAATATTAAAGCACTGCAAGAATGGATCTCTATGGATTATTTCAATACAATTGCTTGTGATTTGGCTGTTGACCGCTAAATTGTAAAAATTGATTTTTACTTTAATTAAAGTTTATCTTACGATCTCGGACATCAAATTAATACAATAGGATTCATATTACTGAGGGATATTAGGAGTAACGTGTAACTTATGTAAGCGTCTTACAGATCCAGATCAAGGTGTCAGCGGAGGGAGTAAATGTGAACCGCCAATGTGTCAAGGTGGATCAGGTAGGATAAAGTCCATTTACCATTCTTGCAACAGTTCTTTTTCAAGACTTTCGTCATTTTGGTTTCACTATCACTTGCAAAGCTTAAAAGGAAAGTAAATCTGCTTGATAGATACTGTTTGTTACAACATAAGCATGGCTACAGCCATTGGCAACGAAAAAAAAATCGACATCGAACAAAATTTTGTTGTACATGTATTTGACAAAGAAAATTCCGTACTGACCATAAATTGAAGAAAAAAATATTCGTTCAGTTAATTTGCAGCTTCCTGCGGAAGGTAACAACTAGCAATCTGCATATTTGGCTGAATACTGTTAATCCAGTTTTAATCACGAGATTTTTTCCCCAATAACGCGAGGATTCTTAATCGCGAAGATAACTCAATCGCTAAATATCCCTACGTTTAGGTATAAACGTGCACCATACAACTTGGTATTGTTATCTTCGTCCACAAAGACGCGAACATATTCTCTCGCCAATAAGTGTAAGAACACTGAGTCGCCAAAATAAAATTTCGCGGAAATTTCCGGATTTACAGTAGCACTGTGTCCCTTGTATTGATATACATAATGCATACATAATGCAAAATTCTAAAGAGTTGCAAAGTAAAAGACATACCGTGATACTGGGAAAATGTGGTAATCTAAAAGAAACCATTAGTTATGCAGAAAAAAGTGAAGCAAGTGAAACATTACATAGTGTTCTTTCTTCCAGTTAACCCAATGAATATTGGAAGCAGTCTATCTGGATTTGGAGGTGAGTTTTACAAGTGAAAACACAAAAAAAAAAAGTTATGAAATTCATTTTTGTATTAAAAGAATACGAGCGCTGTTGGCACACCATTTTTAAAATAAATTACTTGATCAAATTGTGTAACTCATTAACCCCTAGGAAATAATAGACTCTTCCTTGAAAAAATGTCTTAGGCAAATCCAAATATATATTTAGGGGTGAGTGAGTTAATGAATGTATGTGTATATTTACACTTAACACGTTACACCCGACTGTTTGATATCCATCTCTCTAAATATTGTTCGTGGCCGAGTGGTTAGCGTGTTTGACTTCGAACCTTTCGAAGGGTCCGGAGTTCGAATCTGAGTAGCGCCACGCTGCGGTTGGCTGTCCCTGTCTTTCGGATGAGACAGTAAAAACCGAGGTTCCGTGTCACAGGAAGTGTTGGCACGTTAAAGAACCCACCTGCTGTATGACCATAAGTGCCGAGCATAGGCAAAATTTGTCGCCCTTCACCGGTTCATGGTGACATCGCCATATGAGTGAAATGATCTTGAGTGGGACGTTAAACAACAGTACAACAACAACAACATGTAATTGCTTCAGTGCCATGTGGCTTGATCTCAAAGCACTGTTGACCAAGTGAGACGTCAAATCTCTCTTTGAGGGATATACAAACAGTAGGGTCAAAGTTTTCAAACAGTAGGTCAAGGTCGCTGGCCAAAGCAATAGGGATAGAGTTTTCTAAAAGTAGGTCAAAGTCTAATGTCAATAGATTAAAAGACACGACACTAAATAAAGCCTATTCTTAAATTCATGAGTCAAAAACATATTGAAAAAAACCCTATTATGATATATATATATTACAGGATTGAATGATATCCATACTCTGGAAGTTTCTCGTTCAGAAATATCTTGATGGTGTATAAGCGGTTGAAAGACAAATTTTTCTGATAAAAAAAAATCCGTCACCTACAGCTAATTTTTCAGTAAATACGGGTAGGACTGTTTTCCAATTTACAATCGCATATTTCTGTATATTTGCAGGTGGAAGCTCTAGCAGTGGGGGTGGAAGCGGAACTGCTGGAGGTAGCAGTTGTGCTGGACCATTTTGTGTTAACAACGCTCTTATGGGCGGAAGCGGTAGCGGAAGCGGAAGTAGTGGCGGGATGGGATCTGGATCCAGCTCTGGTGGAGTAACTCCGCGTAAGCCTTTGTTCAATTTTATAAATTCTTTGTATTTTACCTAAAGGTTAATTAACAAAAATAAAAGAATAAATTATCGAGGAATACAATCAGCCGTGTTTTATTTACCCGCGCGCAAAAAAAGTTGGTGCATATTGATTTAACCCGTCCCTTCTAGTATAGATACATGTATCATGAGGGTTTTTCCAAAAAAATTGGTACATGCTAATTAATTAACACATACCTCTTTTTTGTTAAAATCCCCGGTAAATCAAAAAGTAGGAACAGAATTTGCCAGACTAACTCTTCTTACTTGCAACAATTTGGGTATAACTTCATATTGTGATACTGTAAATCCAGTTTTATTCGCGAGAATGTTATTTTCGCGTAATTACGCGAGATCACTTACTCGTGAAAATAAAGCTCTCGCTAAATATGCTTACTTTAGATTAACATGCTCCATACACCATAACATTTATATTTAACATACACACGCGCGAAAATATAGTGTCGCAAATAATTGCGTAGCTACCGATTCGCCAAAATAAGGTTTCGCGAAAATTTCTGGATCTACAGTAGATGTCCATACATATTATGGAGTCGTGAGTATTTCCATAAAATATGTATTTTTCTAGATACATGTTCGTGTTCGCGTGTTTTGTCAAAATGATATGGTATGATTTAGTTTATAAACAGTATACAAATTACATTTTCACATTCATGGAACCATTTGACTCTTACAGATACATTGTACTTAATTACTAGTCATTCGTAATATCGTATTCAGGGGTTAATAAACAGCAAAACGTGTTCGCAAAATGATGGTTGGTTTGTTCATTGTTTTGTGTTTTAACGTCCAAGTCAAGAATCTTTCACTTATATGGAGATGTCAAAGTGTGCCGGTGAAGGGCGACAGATTCTGTCTATGTTCGGCACTTAATGTCGTAGAGTAGGGGGGTTATTTAACGTGCCAACATCCACTGTGATATCGGACATCAGTTTTTCGTCCGAAAGACAGTCTAGGGACAGCCAACCGCGACGTGGCTTGTGCTCCAGCCCTGCAACTCACGGTTCCAAGTCGAACACGCTGACCCACATTTTGACTGAGTCAGATAATTAATATGCAGTGACTAAATCCTTCTTTTCTTTTCTGTTTTAGCTAAGAGTCCATTTATGTCAGCAATGGGCGGAGGTGGCGGATCCGGTGGTGCATCAGGTCCTTTTGCGTCATCTTTAAGTGCAGGCGGTGGCAGTGGCGGTGGTATGGGTGGCATGGGTAGTTCGATGGGTTCTCCATTTATGGCAGCCGCTGGAGGGGACATGAACACCATGCATGGACCAGTAGCGCCGATGAGTAGGTATTCACTCATTCTACTGTTGTTTCTTACTCCTCTCGGACAGCTGCTCCCATCCCGTTAGGGATTTGCAGTTATTTTCCATGTGGAGACCGTTACCGGTATCATTTTCAACTTGTTATATTCATTAGGACTTGGAGAGTACTTCAATTTTAATTTATCTATTGCTGTTGTAATTTATACGCTAATCAATAGTTTATTATCAGTCATTTAGAAAAAAAATTAATAAACCTATCGTTTGTATATCCTTCGGCGATTTTGTCGTTTTCTAACAACTCTTGTTTCATTTGAATTTCACGTAGATCTATGTCTTGCAGTGAAGTTTGAATTTCTTGTTTGTCCCATACTTAGAGAATTGTACAATGAATACAATTCTATGGCACCTGAGCTGACCTCTTCAGAGATCCGTGAATGTCCTTTTTCCACTCCCAATTCTATTTTTTGCTGTATCTTTCCCAATGCTGGTTCGAATGCCGATCCTGCAAATCGATTGAAAGGGCAAATTCCGTGACCTCTGTCATTAACCAATCAAATTCCGAGTTTTGGATTTTGAAACTACAAATCGTCAAAGGGAGAATATCATCAACTCGAGATGCTATGAGACCAGTTCATGGAATTCGACCTCTTAATGCGTAGAAAACTAGCAAATTGAAGATGAAATTCATTTACCAGGCCCTGGTTGCACAATAGTTGAATTCGTAGTTAAATTTGACTATGAACTTACTGGACCCATTTGCTCAATGCATTATTAGAAATAACTTGATGTTAGCCATTAATCGCAAGTTGAAATTCTAGCTTGTACTTAGCTTACTACCCGGTAAAACGCTATCGCAGAATTGTTTTGTTACTTAATTACATTATATATATTTTTATTAAAAACATTTTATTTTAGAGTTACCACGATTACAAATTTAATCATGTGTTAGTTCACAGTTAAATTTAACCACGAATAGAATTATTGTCCAACTAGGCCATGAATTAGGGTGTCCGAGTAGCGTAGTGGTTAGCGCACTCGTTTCACACCCATGCGACCCGGGTTCGATCCTCGGATCTGCCTAGGTAGTGTGTGAGATGGTATGGTTGGTCGCCAGCTCGACAAGTGGGTTTTCTCCGGGTACTCCGGTTTCCTCCCACAGCAAGGACCCCCTCACGCCATCAGAGCCAACGAGAGACATTAATATAAGTTGTTTGAACTTGTTTGTTAATCGATTTAAAATAAATAAAGTTTAAACTTTAGGTCCTGAATGATAAAATATGGTTGTGTTAACTCTAAAACAAAATTTTGTATTAGTTAATTAACTAACTAAACAATCCTGAAATAGTGTTAAACCATATTGTTAGTAAATTACAAGCTATGAAATTTAACTTGTAGTTAATGGCTTACCACAACTTAATTTAACAATGCATTGAAATAAATTCTGTTTTGTTATTCAGATCCTGGAAAACCAACAATGACAGAAGGTAAATGGAATAACTTACTTCACTACAGTAAAAGACACTTGGAATATAACCAGGGCCCAGTTGCACAAAAGCTTAATCCATCGTTAAATTTAACTATCAATTAACTCATTGCCTAATTCGTGGTTGTGGTAACTCTAAAATAAAAGTTTTGTGAGTTAACTCATAAATAACTATCAAAACAATTCGGTGACAGCATTCAACCACAAGTTAAAGCTAATAACAAACTAAAATTTTAATTTGTAGTTAGTGGCTAACGAACAGTTAATTTAAAAGTACATTGTGCAACCGGGTCCAAAAAGTATATCTTTAAAATAGATGTACAGCGAGAGGCGTTATATAATGCAATTCAACGTCACACTACGAATTCTATATAAGTAAGTCAAAATAACATCTCTCTCTCTCTCTCTCTCTCTCTCTCCGTATCATAATATACAATGTATTTTTGTATGTATTTTTAGTTCACAAGGAGGCTTATAACGAAGAATGCTTTGGGCCGTCGTGCTCTGCCAAAAACGGTCGAGGTACTGTATAATTATATATTAATTTATGTTGTCTTATGACTGCTTCGGAATCCCCCATATGACTTTCTAATTAACATAAACCAATATAACTATATCCTGTTATTGTCATTTTCGCTCTATTCCGTTTAGTTGTCGTATTGGAAGGCCGATGGTCTCTTCACGGGTACATTAGCAACCGGGCTCTCTCCTCCACTAATAAAAACTGGCTATCTCCGTATCCACGTGACTGATGGATTGTCGAGTGTGTCGACGTAAAAAACAAAGGCGTAAAGAGAGTTCTCATCTCCATGCCATTCATGGGGCTGAAAATGTGCATGTAAAATCTCAAGGTCATCCGATCAAAGGTCAAGGTCACAGAGCAAATAGAAATTTCAGAAGATCACGTTGAAGCCAAATGTCTCAGAAACGTCGAAACTTATATACTATTACTATCAAGAAGTTTTAGAGAATGATATGTCTTGCCCCTGTGCCAAATTTCAATTTCATATGATCGAAGGTCAAAGTCACAGAGCAAACTTGAAATTTAATAAGATTCCGTTGAAGCCAAATGTGTTCAGTTGTGATTGTTAAATTTTAGAATTACTCATTTACGAGTACAAGCAATTTTCTTCGTAAGATTTTTTTTTTGTAAAAAGGACACTGATCTTCAATTTGCGTATCGCTAGTTTTTATTTAATTTGATATATAT
>JACSZP010034433.1:0-11656 GCA_016161895.1 Pinna nobilis
GTTGTACATCTCATCTTTTATATGCTCTATTATAGTGTCAATGTCAGTTGTACATCTCATCTTTTATATGCTCTATTATAGTGTCAATGTCAGTTGTACATCTCATCTTTTATATGCTCTATTATAGTGTCAATGTCAGTTGTACATCTCATCTTTTATATGCTCTATTATAGTGTCAGTTGTACATCTCATCTTTTATATACTCTATTATAGTGTCAATGTCTGTTGTACATCTCATCTTTATGCTGTTATAACATCAGTGACCGCTGTATATCTCAACTCTACTGTCTGTCAGTGTCAATATCAGCAGTACATTTAATTTCATCTTTATCCCACTTATAATGTTAGTGTCATTCAGTAGTACCATCAATGCCAGCTGTACTCCTAATCTTTACCCTCAGTCATAGTGTCAGCTTAATATCATGTCTTTACACTCAGTCAAAGTGTCAGCTTTACACTACATGTATATCTTTACTATTAGTTACTGGTGTAGTGTTACTGTAATTGATCATGATTGATGCTTCACCATCATTTTTTTATCTCATATCTCCTGTACCATTTCAGAAGCTTTTATCAATGTTTTATTTTTGGAGACATTAAATGCTATTCTAGCAAATAAATGAATTTTAGAGCAGAAATAACTGATTTCAACCAACTGACTGTCAATAAAATGTTGTTAATGCTAAGTATAAACTAAAAGTATTCTGCCTCTATTTCAGATGGAACAGAGATAAGGATAGCAACAACATCAGATATGAACTTATTATTTGCCAATGAGCACATCTTTATGCAAATTATAGATCCAGTAGAAATCAGTTACCTGTATAAACTTAGACCTGCCAAGAATTTTGGAGGAGACTTTGTAAGTAAATGCAATATACAGTTGAATCTCGAGAACTCGAAGTGCTCGGGACCGCTGATAAACTTCGAGTTTTCGAGACTTCGAGTTTTCAAAAATACGATATCTCTCAAACTGGACGCTATTCCGCCGACACAAGCCCTCTTTTTCACTCCCTTTTCCATACACGATTCTTATTACGCATCCATTTGATAGATATTCTTAAATAATTTAACAACGCCAACATTTTGATCGCTAGATAAACAGCTGGTAATCAAAATGTCTGCCGAAAATTAGAATTTCAAAAGAGTGAGATGATATTTCACAAGTATTTAAACAGCCAGTAATCAAAATGTCTACCGAAAATTAGAATTTCAAAAGAGTGAGATGATATTTCGCAGGTAATTTAAGCTTTTGACTGTGAGATTTATTGAAGAGACCGAAAATTTTGACGTTAACATTCGAAAGACCAAGAGTTTATTTCGTTTATTTATTAAGAGAAAAAATCGGGACCATAGCTTTACTTTGAGAGATCGAGAACTTCGAGAGAGATCAACATTCGAGTTTTCAAGATTCGAATGTATGTGACTCTCTATGTCCGATATCACCTGACCTTCTTGATCTTTTGTTTTTCTTGTCATGTCATTTTGTCCGCAACTTCTGATTAAGATAACCTGTCTTTCTTTCTTGAGAGCCAACAGTGGCTCAATTGAGCCCTGATCCTTGAACCAGGGGTTAAGGGTTCTAGTCTCCGCCTGTGTTTTTTTCTTGCCCATGTATTAACCAGTAAAAACAGAGGACCGATTGATATTAGGTGTGGGGAAATTAAAGGTCTTTCACTGCTGAACGGCACTAAGTTCCCAGCAAAGGTCAAAATTTGAAAGCCTTCAGCAGCATACAGTGACCTGTGCTTTTACCTTTGTTTTATGTGAACAGGTATGAAAATGAATAAAACAGGCCAGAAAAGGGGTCTAGGGGCAAACTGAACAGGCCAGGAAGGATGGTAGGTGGTTTCTCTCCAAACTAATAGAGATTGGAGAGAACGCCATGATTTAAGGCTATTGGTTATTACAAGTCTTGGATGTAGTGGCAACTGTCTTGCGAGACCATTGTAATGAGAGACTTCCTGTCTTTAGTTTGGAGACCACTTATAGGGAAACATCTCTTTTAAGAAATCATACAAATAAAACCTGTCATGAAAGACCACCTGTTATACATGGCATAAGTCGTGATCTCTCTAGACAGGTTCCACTGTGCCAATACTTACATATTACCGGTACTCAGAGTCAGTCACCAGTTTTGGCTTGACTACAAAGCAGTTTTGGTCCATGAATTGCCATTCATTTGTGTATCCATCTATGTGTCACGATTTTCATTTTGGTAAAAGTTTCTGGTTGAATCAAATTAAATCTCAGAAACTAACAAGCGTAGAAACATAAAGTTTTGGTTGCTAGTAGCTTGACATTGTTTTTGTTTTTTTATACCATGACCTGTTTTGTTTTTTATACCATGACCTGTGATCTTGAGCTTAGACTAGCTTTTATAAATCTTGAGCTTGGACTATAACTTTTGAACCTTCAGCCAGTTAAGCACTTTGATACCTAACATATAGAGTCCTTCTGACCACAGCTTTCATTAGTTATCATTTTTTTTACTGTTAGGTTTTACTTTGCAATCCAGACATACCGTCTTTAGCTTGTCTTTTCTTTTTTGCAGACTAAAGTACATTCTCAGATTGAGTTAGTGATAGCTTCACCTTATCATGGATGTGGTCATTTTATCAATAGAAACCAACTCTCAGGGAGAATAGTCCTACTACAAAGAGGGTAAGTCTGAAAACAAGCCTAAATGTATCTGAACTAACCAGAAGGCCATCCTATCTGTCATCAAAATATGGTCCTCAAGGACCCAGTGGCACCATGCACTGTAAAATTAACTTGTAGATAGCCACCAACTACAAGTTCAAAACTTAGCTTGTAGTCAACTAACCACAAGGTTTATGTCATTGTAAAATTGTTTTGTTAGTTGATTAAGAGTTAACTACATGTAATAAGACTTTTATTTTAGAAATCCCTCAACCACAAATTTAACCATGAGTTAGTTCATAGTTGAATTCAACTACAAATAAAACTATTGTGCAACTGGGTCCAGACAATTGATCTCTCAAAAGATTAAGGCTTCATGATACCTATGTAGATTATTTTAAAAGCTGTTTCTCTTCCAACAATACTTGTACAGTGAATTATACAGTCTTACAGACATTAATAATTTACAATCATAATTTGTCAGAATGTACAATAAGGCATGTAATCACCCTTTCTTCTGTAAAGCAGAGATGTATCTCCTGTAGTTACATTGATACCAACTGTAAACAGTCAGTATTACTTGACGTTGCGTATTTAGTTTCAGCAGGAAGATGTCAGCCTTCAGTGACTTCAAAAGTCGTAAATGCACACACACACACATGTACACACCTACACACACATGCACACACATGTACACACCTACACACACATGCACACACAATTTTGAAGTTATTCCCCAGTCCACATTTTAAGCAGGGCTAATTGCTGTTGTCAGCCTGTTCAAACTAGATGCTGACTCCACAACAGTCACAGCTCAGCCTTCTCCAAATGAGCTAGATTCTCAGTACTTTCAGTACTTTGATTGTAAACCCAATTGTAGTTCTTCCCTCATTATGTATGACACCAAATTATCCCTTTTCAGTTTTCTTCAGTAGAATTGATACATAATACAGGCTAGCTTTATTTGCTGGATTTTCTCTTAAAGCTTGGAAATATGCATTGAATGCACTTCGGTATTGCCCCACTGTCTGGTGGCAGTAACCCAGCAAGTTCCATGCTGTATCCTTGTTCGTTGTCATCCCATCCTCACATCGCTCCTGTAGAGATTTGATAGCCCTTAGTTGCTCAATATTGTTTTGAAGTTGACAATGGCACCAGAACTGAACAAAGCATGAAAATACCAGTGGATCTATTGAAATGATGGATTTCAAACTGTTACCAAGTAAATCATCTGTCACATTGTCCACCTTTGCCCTCAGGATCACTTCAAGCTGAAGTGGCCTAGGAAGAAGTGGTGATTCTGCAAAAGCAAAATGTACATCATTTATAGAAACCTCGCTGTCAGATGATGTAGCGTGCTTTTCTCTCTGTTTAATGGCATTCAGGCCAAGTATCTGAGACCCAAGTTTCATTTGATCGTGAGCATTCTTATAAAGAAGCTGGTGTGTGAGTTTTGCATGGTCAAGTACTATGTATGGATGCTTTTTGAAGTATTCATCAACTACCTTGACTGCTTCCAATGCTCCTTGTATGTACCCCATAGACAGATGCACTAATGCTAGGTATAGCCTGTTCACTAGGAACACCTTCCCACCGACTGGTTGACAAGTTTTCTCCAGGGAAGCTATGGACTCCATGACTTTAACATTTTCCTGTCTGGTAGGGTCTGACAGTTGTTGTAGAACAGACAAAACATGTACTTTTGCTGTAAACACTGCTATAACACCAACGCTATAGAAATCCTCTGTCGATAAATCTGAAGAAAACTCCTGAATTTTTTTAGTTAAATCTGACCTGATCATTTGCAGGTCAGTATTGATAGCTGCAAATAGTCCATAACATGTTTGAAGATGGGCATTGAGCATACAACTTTGCATTAAAGCCTGCATAACGTTCATTGTTGTAGGACCTAAAGGATTTATAATTTGCATTAATTGCATAGATATGTCATTTCCTTGTGCCAGTGTCTCTAAGGAATTATTTTGTAGCTCTTTCATGACTGGAGGCAAGTTGCAGACATAGCTTTCCAAGTTGTTTATCAGATCCGTAAGTGTCTCAAGAACTTGTTCTTTTTCTTTCTCATTGTACCGGTTTCTCAGCAAGTTGCATTCTCTCATGATGTAATTTGGACAGAAGTCTTTGGTTACCCAGGTTCTGATCCTTATCACGCATCTCTTGGCACAGTCCAGTAACATAGGTGGTGTCCAGCAGTTTGGTCCAGTCTCCTCTACTGTCCATAGAACTGATGTCTTTATGATGTACGAGGAGATAATATCCCTGTGTAGTTCACTAAAAACAAAATAACGGAGCAGCTTGAGGACTATATAACATTTGAACTGAACTGAACTCAAAGACCAAATCAAATGCTTTTCTGTGTGTGAAAAACTGTATTTCCATTCAAAATCCTGTGTTTGACTTCCCTCACATCCAAGTGGCACAAGGTATGAACCTCCCTTTTTAATTTTAGTAATTACATCCTCTGGTGGCCACCTAAACTTCCTTTTCCTAGTGAGCCACTCATTAGCCTCAGGTGGCCACTCGGAGCATGAGATTGCAGGTACTATGTCATTCTTTTCTATCTCAAATCCATTTTTCAATCCCATTGTCAATCCTGTAAGTTCCATTGCCTCAGAGGGACCCTGGTGATGAAATCCAGTGGATGATGGACCTCCAGGGCAATGTTGCGTCATGTTGAAATATTTGGAGACTTTAGATAACTGATCCTGCCATATTTTGTTTGTTAAGTACTGGTATTCCCCATCCCATGTAGTCACCTCATTAAACGAATCTTCCATTCTTCCTTCCTTGATCAGTGTGAGGAGCACATACCCAGGGTTTCCCTCACTTTGTTGGATGAGTAATTGATGCAGGTCTGAAGCATCTCCTGTTACCTTCCCTATGTCCCTATGTGCAATGCTAGTATTTAAAACAATTAAGAGATCCAAATCTCCTTTCATCCCAAATTTTGTATTCATGAGATGTAGTCCCTCTGCTGAACTGCCACAAGTATACAATGGACTACCATAAATTTTCTGTAGAAATGGTTCATATCCAAAGTAACATTCTCTGAGGCTTCTTCTACATATATTTATATTACATCCATAATATTCTAATATGTTGCCAACAGCAAGAGCTACAGTTTCACTTTTTGAGGCTGACATATTCTCAATAGATGTTGGAACCTGGAAAAGAAATGCAAAGCCTGAAACTGATTTTGTTCATGAAATTCCAACTGTAATAGAATCATTCATATATGATTATTACATGTATGGGATAGCAAAATTTTATTGGGGGGGGGCATCACTGTCTAGGACAATGATTGCCAAGTCTTAGACAATGGATCTGTTCCGCAAGGGGACTTCACTAGCTCACATAAGTGAATGCTTGTTTTTCTCATTATTTCGGACTAAATTTTAAAGAAATGTGATAGATTAGTTAAGAGTTGTTTCTTTGTAAGCTGGTCATCTACCTAGACTCAACACGAAAATGGAATCTTTAATAGCATGACATCATATATTTATAGCTTTAAAGATAAGTGAATCCTCAATAAGTGGAAGTTCAAGGCAAGGTTGAAAAAGTTTGAGACATCAGGACTTCAACTTGTGAATGTTTTGAGTTTCCTGATTTAATGATGATGTTTTTCCAGTAGCATACAATGAAACCCTATTTCCTGACATGCACACATTGTACTGAATAAGAGAATTTTAGTTTGTGTACGTTGTACTACACTACAGTACATCTTCAGACTAACTTCTTGGTGACACAGTAATGAGCAAAATTGTAGTGAAAATGCTGATGTGTAGAGCTGTTGTGCAGGTAAATTTTAAGCTTGACATAGTTGGAGTAATTTCCATTGATTTTATCCTCAAGGGACCTAATAATTATTCAAGACAACAGGAAATTCGACTCAAAAGTTTGAGTCAAGAATAGTACTTTACTAGGGTTATATAAGAGAATAATTTGGGACTTTGTAAAAAGTTTGACAAAACAAGAAATTCAAGTCATTTAAGTTCAAACGGTTCATATGCAAAGTTTTCAATAAGAATTATTTAAAGGAAGTGATTTCGAAATCTGATTCATATCATTTTGAGTCTTACAGAGGTGAGTGTGAGGGCCAAAAGGGACAAATTAGCTAAGAGTGTAGGGTATCACGCTGCCAGGAAATTTTTAAAAATTTACAGCAAATTTGTGCAATCTGAGGATTTCTGCTTGCAAATTGAATGTTTCCTTTTATACTGGGCTAGTGCTGGCTGAAGAATTTATGGCACTAAAAAGAAATTAGTTAACAACATCAAATTTTTTTTGGCCAGATTAAAAAAAAACATATTTAGTGTGTTCAGAGTTTCTAGTTTGTGTGTTTGATATAATTCTGTGAGGGTAAATATAAATGATGATTGAGTTTCCTTTTAAACATCAGTAGGACCTAGGATGACATACATGTATTTGTAGTAAATTTCTAAGGGGAATGTTAAAAGCCTGAGGAAGTCACAACTAAGGACGCCTTGAAAGCCAGCAGTTTTAATTCTATTTTCAGTTTTGGATATTGTTGTCATACATGTATAAAAACTAACCAAAGGAATATGAAAACAAATCATCAACTTACATATGTACGTTTCCGGCTTATATTTCTGTTTCTGGCAGAACTCAGTGTACAGTATGGATATGTATTGATCAGATTTACTTCCTCTACATTATATCCGTCATAAGACGTCAACACACAGCTGTGACAAGCACCTTGTCTTATAATACTGCCTACTTTCGTTTTATTTAGGGAATTCCATGTTTAAAAACTGCTATTGTGTGGAAATTTGGCATTTTTCCAGAAATTTACCCTGTTTGAATTGGTGTGCAGTGAACCAAATCTTGTTAACTTAACTGTAGTGTATAGTTGAAGTGACAATAAGATGATATACTTGAATTACCTTCTTTTACGGTTGATAGTTGTTCAGCATTTGGAATATTATATCATCATAGTTATTAACTCTACTGGTCATAGATCAGCCAAGCTTATGTGGTACCCTATCGTCTGGCATCTGGCTGTCCATTTGTAAATAATTCTTGTTTTTGATACTCCTTCTTATATAACTATAGTACCAGTACATATTCACTTGTAGACTTCATTTATATGTTCAGTATGACATGTAGTTGGTTTGAAATGAAATTCAGCCTTGTCCCACAAAAAGGGGCCATTTTAGTGGCAAAAAAAATTGACATTGCTACTCATTTTGAACTGGAAAAAACTTTCAGCATATTCAGAATAATAACTTTAAAGGACAGTATAGAATGAAAAACTGAAACCATCTGAGTGGTCTATAATGATATGTGAAGAAGTGTTGTTGTTTTATGGTTTAATCTGAAATCAAATATTTGACGCGTTTTTGATGGTTAATTTTTAGATTGCCGTATTTTTCACATTTACAGCTTATGTCTTTGCTCTCTCATTATGCACAGAGTTAGAGTTGGTCATTTGGTTGTATTGTTCTTTAACGTCCCATTCAAGAATCTCTCACTTAAATGGAGACGTCACCTTATTTCAGTGGAGAGATATGAATTTGTCCTATACTGCTGTTGAGCAGTGAGGGTGCTCTAACCTGCCAACACTTTGACGAGAAACTCAGGCTTTTACTGTCTCATCCAAAGGATAAGGACATCCAACTGCAAGGCGGCATGAATTTGAACCCATGACCTCATGATCAGAAGGCAAAGATGCTAACCACTGATACATGACGACCTCTTTAGGGTTAGTTTTCAGACTTGTACCGGGTAGGTGAATTCATTTTCAGAAGTTCTTCTTGATCATTTAGTATAAATAATTAAGATTAGTAGAAAAGGTCTTATTCTTTTAAGAAAAATTCCAATGGGAATATAGATTCTCCAGAACTCACAGGGAAATCTTCATTCATAGCATATTTGAGTGTTTTCTATATCTTGATTGTTTGTGATGTGAAGTTAAAAAAAATCAACATAAAACAAAATAAAGCCAAAAACCAAAATGCTATAAATTACACAGATGCATATTTATGTGTGACATGTATCCTATTATACAAACAATTATTTATGTGATGCTCTGTCATGATGTTTGATCACGCCATGGATCGCTATAATTAGATCACTCCTGATGCAATAGTTTACACTATAAATCAACCAAGTCTTATATAATAGAGTCACATGACTTGGAATTAAAAGAAAAATGTGACATTCTGTTTAATTTTTAACAAAAGGGAAAAAGAAATAATAAATGTTTAATATGAAATATATAAATAACTCTTCTATTAGTTTTAAGTAGCTTATTAATTACATGTAATGACTGAAAACTGTAAAAATGGAGGTCATGTGTCAAAGTAGAGGTCGACACTTTAAAGAAACTTCCCCATCTATGGAATGAAGTGCCGAACATTGGTCAGATCTGCCGCCCTTCACCTGCACACAGTGGTGCCTCCAAGTAAGTGAAATATTCTTAAGTGGAAATTTAAAGAACAATTTATCCATCCATTTCAAAACTGAAACATCTGTATTCCTAGCAGAATGAAGAACAATTATCAATTTCTAATTGATACTTACCTAGGAGACCTACTGGTGTGTGTACGTATATACATGTACAGGTGTGATAATGAATAAATATTAAACAATTATAAATGAGACCACACATCCAAGATGAATGAAGATAATAACTTTGGACTTTGTTTTGTAACAGAGGTATGACTGTGTTCACATACATTGTGTAAATAAATGATATACTGTGAACATACATGTAGATACATGTATGTTCCTTCGCTCTAGGAGTAACACTTTGTGTTGATTATATGTTTTACATCACTTTCAACCAAGCCACGTCGTGGTTGGCTGTACCTGTCTTGTGGATAAGATAGTAAAAACAAAGTCTCTTGTCAAAGTAGATATTGTTTGTATGAAAAAATACTTCATGTGATCTTTAAAGATCCCTGTCCCTCCCTACTCTACGGCCATAAGTGTCGTATAAACAAAATTGGTCGCCCTTCGCCAGTACACTGTGACATCTCCATATAAGTGAAATGGCAGCATCAGGTTGATCTAAGCCTGAGGAAATTTAACCCATGCTAAGGGTCTAATCCTAAGCAGGGTGGGATGTTATGTGTGATGGCATATACATGTATTGTCACATGTTTTTACTAGCTCTAAAACTAGATACTCTCCCACTAAGACAAGCCCCAGACCTCCTGAAACCACAGCTGTCCCTCATGAATAAATCGTAAATTAATTTTATAAGAATATGCATTGTGCTCTAAACCACTCGGTCTCTCACCTCTTGTCAGCACCTGTTTGAAGATCACTGGAACCTAAACCGATAAGGTGAGAAAGTTTGCCAGTTTACTAGCGGATTGACGGTGGTCTATTCCAAGGAACATTTGTAATTGGGCTCTATCCTCCACCAATAAAAACTGGCCCCCACCATTTGACTGAAAGTTTGTCCAGTGTGGCATAAGCTAAAGAAAAAAAAAAAACACTGTAAGAATATATACATGTACATGTATTTTGAGGACAAGGTAAATATTAGGATATTATATGCTACAGCAGTTCAATCAATCTGTTTATCTATCAATCACAAAACGACTTATGTCTTAATTGGTTGTATTAATGTTTAACGCTCCTCTCAAGAATCTTTCACTTACATATGATGTCGTTATATTTTGGGAAAGGGCTATAAATTTGGCTTAGCCTTGGCACTCATGGTCATTGAGCAGTGAGGATTCTTTATAATTCTGCAGCACAGATATAGTCTAGCCTGTTTTAAGAGACCATCCAAGGGAAGGAGCAAAAAGGGTCACATATGATAGGTGGTCTCTTAATTCAGGTGATTTATATACGAAAATCCCATTTTGGGAACTACTCATTTAGGTCACATAAGACAGGTTTTCCTTTAATTCAGTGGGTGGTTAAGGCAGGTTAGACTGTATAAACACATGGCCTCATGGTCAGAAGACAAATACATGTACACTAACCACTGAGGCACAGCATCCCTCACTGATATCTTAATAAAGTGGAGTTGATCCATAACGATGGTATGGTGTGGTATTGTTGTTTAACGTCCTACTCAAGAATATTTCACTCATATGGAGACATCACCTTGTGCCAGTGAAGGGCTAAAAATTTTGCCTATGCTCGGCACTGCTGGCCGTAGAGCAGTGAGGGTTCTTTAACGTGACAACACCTACTGTGACATGGGATCTCGGTTTTTACTGTCTCATCCGAAAGACTGGGACAGCCAACCGCGGAGTGGCGCTACGTGGCTCAAACCAGGATCTTTCGATTCACAGTCGAACATGCTAACCACACGGCCACGAAGGCCCCAGCATCAGAATTTATTACATATTTAGATGAATAGTAATTCTTTTTGGTGTTTTTATTCCTGTTCGTTAGAGCACTGAATTTGCTTTAAGTCAATTCATTATAGACTGACTCAACTGTACCTCTTGCTAATGAATTGAGGATAAAATAGGAATCTCCCATTCCATATGTCCTCATGTCCATCAGCTTGTCCAGTCTTCGTGGAAAATCAGTTTTAACCAATTTTTATGATAAAAATTACCTTGGCAGTATCATAATGCTGGCCTTAGGTCATATGTAAAAGGTCAAGGTCATAATACACTACTTGGCTTAATTCATTCTGTAAAGTCTTTTTGGAAAATTAATTTTAATTGAAATTTATTACAGTTGCTGTCTATCACAATGACCTTGAACTAAGGTCAAGTTCTGTTCACAATCATAAAATTGACTTATAATAATTTCAGATTATACTGTGACCTTGAATCAATTTTTAGATTTTAAAAATTCAGTGAAAAGTTCAAAATTTTAAGCCTCTTGATAAATCAGAGAAGATTAGAGTTAGAGAACTGTTATACATTATGACACAATGATAGAACTTCAATAAGTTGAGCTAACTTGTGTCCAATCCTATTGCACTTTTGAGCAATAAAACATATTTAACCTGGGGCCTCCGTGGCCGAGTGGTTAGCATGTTCGACTGCGAATCGGA
>JACSZP010034436.1:0-13053 GCA_016161895.1 Pinna nobilis
ACTGACCCGGATGTAGAGCATAAGTACATGGTGGACAACCTGGATGCTCTCCCCTCTATCAGGCAAATGCTCTCCTCAAGGTTCTGCCAACGTGAGTGTCCCACCTTTTATTTAAAATGATAAGTTTTTTACAGTCTTGTTGATGATTTGACGTGATTTAACGTGCGACGTGACTACTTAAAGCCCTTGCCACACGCCAGGACTACACGGGTAGCCCCGGAGTGGCTCCTTGTGTTTAACGTGCAACCATGGAGGTTGTTACACGAGTACAGTCTCTTTACCCGTAACACAATATAACATCTAGACCATTTCTCTTTCATCTCTCTCCGGATACTTTGTGCATCCTTTTTGGGATTTCAATTTTTTTTTTTGACATTGAGACCCTACTTTTTTCGGAACTTATTGTTCGGAACTTGAAGTTTTGAATTAGATAAATTTGAGCTTGGGGAAGATGCAAATACGGACACTATGAATGTGTCCCCTTGATTAAGTTGATCTATGAAGTAGGGAAACCCACGTTGAGAAACATACATTTAGGTCACATGAGGTAGTCATTTGATCTGGTAGGTCGCTTAGACAGACTAGACTTCCAGTTAAATTTCCTTACTTTCTTCAAAACTTTTGAAACTTCAGATCATATGGAGTACTCAATATTTGTAATACTCTAAAATCGTAAAGATTAAATCAGAATGCCGAAGTGATTTCCGTTATCTTTCCGAAGTTCGTAAATGTAATATGCAACGATGAATAGATAACAGGATAAAACAAACACCTGATATTGAACTGAAAAAATATAAGACGGAAAAATTAAATATAATGCTTTTAACCATTGTAATTGATACCATTTCGTGTCAGTCTCTACATTTCTTCATTTCCCTTCTGTAAATTCTAATTTGGGAATTTTTGCTAATCAGGGCTAGTGACTTACCCCCGTGTCGTTGTTTGGGGCGTTCCGTAAACAAAAATGAAACTGGGGCTTTTTTATTTAACCGGAAAAGATTGAGCTTTGATAATTAACATATGAATTCCTCAATATAAGGGGCTCCCGTATCTTACTTTTCACCTTGAATTTGCTTTTGATTAACTTCAATCCTGTTTTATATCAAATGGCGAGGAGTTTTGTTGACTTTTGGTGACACGTGTTTTCTCCTGCACCCCCTTGTTTGGAAATGTAGATGAATTTGTCATCAATACATCATCTAGTCAGTCTTTTTAGTGCTTATAGTACGATAATTCGTAACTTACAACCCATGTTTGGAATGTATTGGTGGTATTCATGACCCAATAAGTGTTTCGTTTCAAAAGAAAACACCATGTCATGTATACAAAAGGTGAATGACAGTGAAACAAATCACGTCGTATCTGCCACGCCCCTCTTTTGTTCACAGATCATTAAAAGTACACGATTTACACGAGAAATAAATCGTGAAACAGATGACAAGAAATCGGTGTCAATCACTCTGTGGTTCTATTCGATTCAACACATATAAATGACATAACACAGGAATTCTATAATTGATGCGACGTGTCATCAGTTTAAAATTGATGAAAGGAAGCATTGAACTGTGGAATTTGATCTAGATATTTGATGTAAAGCTCAGTGGCAAACAGATTTAGTTTACTAATATTTTACAAACTGTATCCAAGATTCATGGATTAGACTTATGACTTTGTTAAAGTCCTGGTAGAATTAGCCGAATTTTATTCGCGGTTTGAAAACAATTTACAATCAAACCAAAATATAATGATACCGAAGAAGAATGATTTCCCCCCAAAACAAATAGGGTTTTCAATAAAAACCAGCTGGGTTTAAATGGTAATAGATTTAAAAAGTCATTGCAAATTAAGTGGACTTTCAGGTACAATGTAAATAGATTCGACTCCACTTTTAAATAGTTCATGTGTAGTACTCAATGCCTTATGTTTTTCATTTAGATTAGAATGGCAATATGCTCAAACATAGCTCCTCAAAAGATTATCTAAACATTGCATGCAAGATACATCCATTTAGTTTGATGGCTGCTTCTGTGATGCTTTGTCCGGTTTCAAATTTAATTTGAATTTTGCGATTTTTTCCGTCTCTGATAATGGTCAACGGTTGATAAGTGCCTGTAATCATCAGAATTTATTTGTAACTTAAATTATTAAATAAAAATTTGAATGTCTCTTTAGTAGTTTCTTTCACCTTCTCTTTTTTATTATACATGTATAAAACAATTTCAATGAACCAGATTGTGTAGTTACTTAACGTTTAACCAACATGGTTGGTCCTTTTTTCAATTCTTAAATTTTGAATGCCCAACACTGAATCTTCGAATATCTCCCTTTTTCTACCTTGACAAAAAAGAATGTGCCGTCAGAAAGAATTTATGGGAAACGTAATATCATGAAAGACGCCTACGTGAATGATGAGTATCGATATTTGTACGAGGAATATTAATGAGATGACAGTAAAACGTATAATTACTCTGTGATCAAAGAAAGTATGTAAAGATATTGATCATACTCAGATAGAGTTAATCTAGAGCAAACAGCTTATAAAGAAAATTTATTTCCAACCGGCAAATCTGATTGTCAATTGAAATTTTTCTTTGGTTTCAGTACGTCTGCTAGAATCTTTACTTGCTTGAGCATGATATAACCTTTCGTTTTGATTTGTTCAGGAAATGTCCTCAGCCCTGAGAGATATCTTTCTTCCGATTAGTATGTTGGTAGAGGGATATTTGTTTCGATTTTCTCGGTTTGCTCAAGTCTGTCAGTCTGATGTCCGTACCTCAAATTTGTGAAGTAAAATTGTAGGATATTTTCCTTTTTGTTTGCAAGGACCGACCCCCCTTAAACCCGTGTGAAATGAGTTGGTTTTCTTTCATTGTAGTATGAAAATATGTAGGACCTGTATCCTCACTTCATTTTTTAGTGTGTCTAGTTAATGTCCTCAGCGATGTTACTACAATGTTCGAGGAATACTTGAGTTTTTTTTTTTTTTTTTTTTTTGCTTCGTTATTTTTGGGTCCATCAGGCTTATGTTGTTTTCCCTGAGGGATTTTGTCTAACGTTTCAGTATATTGAACTTATATCCATACTTCTAAAGAATATATATATATATATATATTTTTTCATTCTCAAAAGATTTTTGGGACAAAACTATAACATCTGAGCGACGTTTTATTTGAGCATTAGTATTACATCTGTGCGCGTGTGGAATCTGGTTTTTCTTTTGTTTCACTGTGTCAAACCCATGCTCCGTAACTGTGATGAATCTATTGCTTTTACTATTTTTATAAGTATTCATCTTATTTCATATTTTGATTTCTAGAATTTGAATATTCCGGGCGCTGCTGAAGTAAGAGATAATTAGACAGTATCTCTTTCTTTCAGTTGGATTGATACATTACACGTTGATGAAAACGATCGAATAAATTATATGTCGTCTGCTAGACCTACAGTATGAATTATGGATAAGTTATCAATCTGAATGAGACCATGTTGACGTAAACTTTTCTGAGGCATTAGTAAACGATTTATGATAGTGTCCTCTATAGAAATGATAAACACTTTCAGGACGAATATCATATGAAACTTTCTAATTAAATGTGTAACCCTGAATAGGTTACAAGAAGGCGACCTTGTCTATAATCTGATACCGATCATAAACTACATTTTATATTGTAATTAAATCGGTTTCAATGAAAGCTACACCATAATTGTGCCAATTCGATGTGACAGCGAATTCGGATCAGATTAAATAAAAACTGCATTGATGTTTGTCTGGCCTTTTAATCGCTTTCTTTCAAACATTTCTTACACTACAAAGTCTATGTTGGGCTTTGGTAGCCAAGTTGTTAGCGCGTTTACTTTAGTCTGACCTTGAGGTCATTGGTTTAAATCCAAGCGACGCTGTGGTTGGTTGTTTCTGTCATTCGGATGAGACAGTAAAAACCAAGGTATTGTGCCTCATTAATTGTCGTCACGTTAAAGAACCCTTCCTGCTTTGCGACTATAACTGCCGAGCATAGCCCTTCACTCGACACATGGCGACATCTCCATGTAATTGTAATTCTTAAAAAGGGACGTCAAAACAACAATACAACCAACCAATAAGTTATATGTAACGGTCGTCCAAAAGATAATACATGTGTGCAAATTTGGTAAATATTTGGAATTCAATGACCTCTGAAAATCAAGAAGTGAGATAATGTGTCATACATAAGTGCGCAAGCCCTGAATACACAGTCAAATACATGTTGTTGTCACACTCAGATATCTTTCACTTATATGGAGACGGCACCGTGTGCCGGTGAAGCCAGGGAGACACTCATAGTTCCATTCATCTGAGTGGGCCGTTTTATATATGACTCTATAAATGCCTGGGGACTTTATACGTGTAGTGAAGAGATCGATATCAAAAGGAGTTATAATTGATTATAATATAAAACTGTATTCCCAAATGTAACAGAAACAGATGCTTGACCCATAAAAGTACAGTGTCAAGTCATTCTGATAGAACAGTTATCTGAGATTGTCTAAAGATAAGTACCACCCTTACATGACCCAGAGACCGTTGTGACCTGACCCTTGATACTTCACAGATGAACTTTGCTGTTCTAAGATACGACCAGTGTACAATGATGAATTTTAAAAATTCTTTCTTTATATTTCTAACATTTTCTATGAAAAATTAATATATTGCTTTTAATCAACACAATTCTGAATCGCGAAGTAATACATTGGTGGTTATCATATATTTTCTTGGGATGTTATATTTAATTAGGCCCGACGTGTGAGGAAAAGGTCAAACTTGAGGGGAGCCTTATTTTTGTTGTTAATTAATGAGATTACCCGGATGTTGGTCAGAGTTATGGATCAATCTATGTAAAAAGCTATCTTCAGTGTGCTCTTTTCCATGCCGAATCACACGAAGATCTTATGAACCCCGATATATTTGTTGGTTTTGATGTGTATTGCTTAATGGCCCACTCGAGAATTTTTCACGTATATGGTGACATCACAGTTTGCCAACTTAGGCCTTTGATCAACACTTATGGTCATTGAGTAGTAAGTGGTTCCTTTTAGTACCGACATCTACTTTGTTATGGAACCTCGATTTTACCGTCTCATCCGAAGAACGGAAAAAGTTTGCCATTTCCATCGCACGGATTCGAACCCATGACATCAATATTAGTAGGCAAACATGCTTTTCACGAAGCCACGCCGGCTAGAAACACGATTTTGAAAAACCTATTAACACTAACAGTAGCCAATCACATTCAGGCTACAGATCTTGGAGTCACAAGCTGTCACAGAGAATACGTAGTCGATAAGAGAATCTGTAGAGGAGTCTATAAGATTTTACAGCTCCATCAAATTTCAATACACAGTACGCAGTGTTTCAAGGGACCATCTAAGAGAAGGGACAAAAGGGTCACATATGTAGATATGTAAGTAGTAATTAAACTCAGGTGATTTATTCTGGGGAAAGGCCATTTTGTTAGTAATACATTTAGGCTGCATACGATAGGTAGTCATTTAATTAAGTGGGCGATTCAGGTAGTTTAGATCGAATCCTCTAAATTCGATTAGATTCAGGCAGGCTTATACATCATGAAGATTTCGATATTTTACAAATGAATTGTTTTTACATACATACACATATGCACTCATAAAATTCAGAGATTCATGAATACAGGTGCATGCAGAGATTGAAAAGACATATCACAAAATATTCCTTCATGAGTGACCTAAATTGCTATTTTCGACGGAAGAGACATTTTTTTCTCGGGACACTGAACCTAACAAAGTAACGTTCCGTGTTCGGGGAAAAACGAGTACCACTCCAGATGTCAGTGGCTTAGAGGCAACACGATGATGATCCAAGCAATTCCATAGTTTATTTTCTGTTACAAGAAGATTTTCTTTTTTACATGGCCTGTTTAAATAAACCGACCTCAACGTGAACCCCAAACCAGAAATAATGATTGTAAATTGTCCAATTTCGTTTTTGATATATACAGCCGCATCTTTCAGAATTGATTTAAGGGATTTAAAGTAATAAAATTGCAATTCGCGTATTTGGAGATTAATCAGATAACATCTGACCCCCTGGCCTAAAAAATAACAGACACCGTCGATACAAATAATGCATATCCAGGACAGGTTGTAATTTTAAAATCCTAATATTAAACGGATAGCTGCATTACCGACAATACAATGTAAATTTCTGAATTTTACGTCAATATTGACAAATATCTGAAGCAGCACTATTTCTTTATTCCTAAGCGGTATATAAATTGCTCACGTTTATCAGATTATGTATATATCTTTTCAAGTGAATTTGACCTGTCTGCACTTGATTATAATTTCTGGGGCAATCTTCAACCTCGTTAAGGCCCCTCGGATTATTTTTTTTCCATTTTCAAAGTTTGATTCTAATTATTTTATTTTAGATATTGGATATACACTGTTCCCCTCATATAACTATTCGTCAGGCAATCAGTATTTAATGATCTTGTGTTTTTGAATTAGTTTTAGATATTTTTATGTCCAGACCTTCTCGTTGGACACATTGGTTTTTTTGTTATTTTTGTTTTTGTTCAATTGTTGTTATCAAATTGTGTTATTCTGTCCCGAGACCCTAAGCCTGTCGTCGCCTGAAATTAGTGAGTTCTTACCTATTTTTGGTTTAACGGTCGTTAGAATTGTTTTGGAGTTATATACATGTGTAGGCCTAATTGGAATCAAAGAATTCTAGATACTGAGATTAATAGAATCTATCACGATTTGGGACAGGAAAATCTCACTCGATTGTCAAAGATATGCAGTCGACGACGAGGTTTGCCGAGTTGTGAATGTTGCAAACCTCTTACACGAGGGTGATTTTTTTCATGTTCCTGGATAAAGTGATGGTTGATTATTTTTCTCTCACTCCCAATTAATATATTTAATAATAAGTCATAAAAGCGATCTATATGTGCAACACCGTGTATCCAAGTGGCCAAATTACGTAAAAAGTCGATCAAGTATATGAACGGTGACGTTAGAGGTTTGGAGACAAGCACGCTGGGTGCGAGACAGAGATATCTCAGAACGGGTAGATATATTGGATTATTCTGTCTGGGGTGAGAGAAACATTTATCTCATTCGTTTTAGATCTGTTTTTCACAATATTAAAATTGAAAATAGGTCAGGTAAAGTGTGTATCATGTTTAAGATGGAGACAGAAATAATATTGAGAATTTTACTTAAATGAATACTTTGTATATATAAATCCTATCAAATTTCACAATTTTTACTGGATTTCGCTAATTACCTACTTCGGACCACCATTCTGACAACCTGTCACAGCCAAATTATAAAAATGCCAAGTACATGTCCACTTCATCAGATTAAGAGAAATTGAGTGGACTAATTAGAATATTGTTCACCACGGGGATTGTAACCTACATCTCAGGCACACTGTTTTTCTTAAATATGCTTAGTCACTAGAGATTGACGCAAATTCGAGCGTTATCTATGACAGACTCTATGAGGTGCAGATTTTAAGAGGTGAAACTACCCCCGTGCTAACCACCTGTGTGGTAAATCTTACCAGTGGGTATGATAAAGACTAACAGATAATTTGAAGTACCACTGTCTACAGTGCTTCCGTTGAATCATTCAGTTACATGGTAGAACAATTTGGGCGCCATGGATAAAGTTTTGAAATTTAAATTCATTGTAACGCTCCGCTTATGCATGATATTGACCTTCAAGCCACTTAACCCTAGGCCAAGAGTAATACCAATTAAAAGTTACCACTGTATGTGTTTGCATATATCTAACTCTTTAAGATAACACGATGATTATACCATTGCCTAAATACTTGTTTTGTTCTTGTTAAGTTATATGTACATCACAACGTCTTTTACTCAGCCAGTAACCTTTCCTGTAGTTAAACACTTGAACTATTACGAAAAGAAATTTAAAACACTAGTTACGTACTGACGCCGATTAATACAATGCCTCTCCATAAATTTTGATACCACCGGTAGACGCAACTTGTAAACTAGACGTACTTCTTGCTGATTTATGAAGTCGATATAAAAGAAATGAATGATGAGGAAAGGGGAGATAAGTAAAAGACATTTAAAGATAATGAGCTCTTTGCAATTTGGACAGGAATGAATATTATGCACACATTAAAAACAAATGATCTCAAATTACAAAAGATGAAGCACCGCTCACATTGGATCCGCTCGAATCGTATTTGAAAGCAGATCAAATTTTTTAAACAACTTGAAAATGAAACCTTGTGTTCAGAAGGAGTCTCAAATGCCCTGTTTTTTTCCTTTTTAACTTTAATGAAATAAACAAGAAAAAATAGCAACATTTTTCCAAAATCATAACTGAGTAAAGATAATAGAAAAATTAAAGTTAAATAAAAGCCTATATAATTTCATTTTTGTAGTATTTAATGTATATATATTTCAGTTGTGTCACTTTAGTGCTTCAAATGATTCGTTACATGACGGGTATTTATTTCTTTAGAATCTATGGATAAACGTTATTATTGGTTTAAGTCATTTTTATATCCTTTATATCACCTGCTGTATTTAAAGATCCGCATTTATATCCTATTTATAATCTCCTTTAAACACCTTAGAAGGTTTTTTTTTATTTGAAAGCAATATTTTGCTTTTTTTCGATTGTTAGGCCGTTCACTGATTTTCAATATTCGCTAAATTTGAACACTGCCTCCCGATTCTTCAACCTATTGATATCTTGGTTTCTTTGATATTTGTGCATTCTTCAATGGATTTTAATCGAATTTAACACATAAATATACTTTTTGTGTGATATCCGTCTTGTTCTGCGGTCTGTACTGGGAATCTGTTGTGGTACTCTGGCACATAAATGTAACGATTCTTTTTCGCATATCAGCTTAGCATTATTGTATTACCTTTCTAGCATTCTAATAGAGACGCGTTGGCGTTTATTGGACATTTAGTCCCATTCTGATTTTTGGAATTGTAAGTTGATGCTGCATGGGATTCCGACAGTCTCATTTAAAGTCAGCATTTTGTAAACTCTATGGTCATAACAACGATATAGTTTTATCATTACATCCTGTCATTTGGCCAAATGCTGTCTGACGTGTTTGATGCCATTTGCTAGACCGTTCTTCATACACTGATTTTGACTATTGATTACTCCGTTTACATGTTCAAGATATAGGCTATGGCTCATGGCGTGTATGACCTGTCGACGTTGACAGGGGATGCTTGCTCCTCCCAGACACCTGGTACAACCTCTGAATCTCAAAGGTCCGTGTTTGCTCAAGTCTTTTTTATACGCCTGTCGAATAACGGGACGTATTATGATATGGCTTTGTCCGTCCGTCCATCCGTTCGTCTGTCCGTTAACTTTTTTTGTCGGGGGTATAACTGTGGAACCGTGCATGATAGATTCATGAAACTTCATATACATCAGGACCATCACAAGGCGCAGTGCAATGTCCAAGAACCGTAACTTTAGCTGCAGTTTTTACAGAGTAATTGCCCTTTGTTAAAAATTAATTGTTTCCTTTGTTCGGAGCACATAAATTCGTTGTTTTCATTTTTTGTCATTTTTCCTGTAACAAAACTTGCGACGGGCGTATGATGTGCCTCAGCGAGGCTCTTGGTTCTATATCCTTATACACTGTATATATATTATGAAGTTTTTCACTGCTCGTGAACCTTTACCTTTCTCATGCTGAACTTTTGCAACTTTTTCTAAATTTGCAACTCGTCTTCTATTAAATTTGAAGTATGGAACTTCCCTTGTACAGCTTTAATTTTTATCACCTGTTACATTATACATATTATTGTTGCTATATATAAACAAGTTTAATTTGATATATTATATTCTTTTTGCAGGCCCAACCACCCGTGAGTATAAAATTTATTTGTATTTCTCTTAATTGTTTTTCATTTTCAAAATATGGACCTTGTAATTTTGGAGAGTTTAGAGCATGCAGCATTTACAAATTTTTTTAAAATTTTTTCAAATTTTTTCAACACTTTACCCGTGAACAATAATATTGTTAATAATAATCGTCGTTGTTGTATTATTGTGAAAAACCTTTCATTCATATCGAGATATAACTGAGTGCCGGTGATGCGCTTACATTTTTGGACTATACTCGAAACTGTGGACCATTTATGTACATCTATGTTAGTTGGTTATAGTTTTGTTTAACGTCCCACTCAGGAATCTTTCACATACACTGCGATGCGTTCTCCGGTTTAGAGTTATAAATTGGGCCTATGCTCTGCACTTTATGGCCATTGAGAATTCTTTAACGTGGCGACGTATTTTAATGCATTTGGTCCTCGGTTTATACTGTCTCATCCGAAAGATAGGGACAGTCAAATCGCAGCGTGGATAGGGTTCCAACCTACGAACTCACGACCACGGGGCGAACACGTTAACCACTAGGCCGGCCACGGCAGTCCCTCTACAAGCGTGTGGCAAAGATATAAGACTGTTGAATAAATATATACATGTTCTGTATGATATTTCCTAATACATTTAAACCTGGACATATTGCAACCGAAAGGGAATGGATTTTCTTTTGATTAAAAAGGGTTTATCAAATTAATTGGGTTAGTTAATATAGTAATAAAGTTATTTTGCCGGGAACTGGAATTTATTTTTCAAATTAAGCGGAATATCCAGTCAATTATAGATGTTGATTCAACTGAAAAGTCACTATCATTTCAATACTTTTATTGACAATTCCATTGTTTCATCTGAACAAGAAGAAAAAATCGAGTATTTTTTTTTCTTTTCATTTAGAAGCACCTCCAAGCAACCGTGAGTATATAGATACAGAGAGAGAGAGAGAGAGAGAGAGAGAGAGAGAGAGAGAGAGAGAGAGCTTTTATATCAATTAAAACGGTTTTTGTTCGTTCAGAGAAAATCAGGACGACCTGATATCTAGTGCATAAATGCGGTTTCCTGTCGTTCTAACACCTTTCCTATGTATGCAGTTCTTCACACTTATATCGTTGTACCAACACGTAATATAATCAATTCATCCACATCTTGTCGTTGTAAAAGAAATGTACTTTTATGTGTGCAATTTTCTTAAACTATATCGCAATATGTTTTAAAGTTTCAAGGAAGAAGTTAAAATTGGTAAAATAGTACAATTGGTTCTAAGCAATCAAATACATGTAGCATGTTTAATATGTTCAATTAGCTAGGATAAATCTGTAAAATATAATTACATTTAATTAGCAAACACTGGTAGTCGATTTTTTGCATTCTCCTTTTAGATAAACTGTCTTCCATTTTTAACCCAGACATAAAATACATAGTATAATAATTTGTCTTTGAATAGTTTTATTGCAGGACTGAATATGCGTATATTAAACAGCATTACAAAACGAATTTAGCAATAAGAAGGAATTCTGTTGCATATTTCTTGATAACATAGCTCCTTATTTTATCGAATTGTAAGTTACACATTGAATTTTGAATAATATTTCGTTGTGTGACAGATGGATAAATTTATGGGTTATGCATTGTATTTTATGTGACATAATAATTAATTTATTATGCATATAAACAACACTAAAAAACTACAAACTTAGCCTTCAAATATAAAGCTAAATGTGAAATGAGTAACATATGGGTTTCGTTTAATTGTATTTCACTATTAAGCAGAGCGATTGGTTTATTATGCACAGAAACAACTTAGGACAAGTCTGAATATCAAACAATATGCGTTTCTTTAAAATAAAATCTAAAGTGAAATGAGTAGTCTATATTATAATATTTGTGTCTAGTCGTTCGGATTAATCTTTCTGTTTTTGTATTAGAAACTGATCTATGATGTGTCATGAGTTATCAATATTGTTTCATGTGTTTATTTCATTGACAAATTGTTTCTTCAAGAACAAAAGGAATATTTTCATCTAGTTGCATGGAATACGATATATGAATAATACCTATTCCTATAAGAAAACCATTCTAGCATTTATAGTATCGCATTTAGGGTATTATTGTAGTTTGCCAGGGAAAACCAGTGGATATTGTTTTCGTCTTGGACAGCTCATGGAGTTTACGGTATGAAGAAAATTTTCAGAAGGAACTTAAATTTGTCAGTGACGTTGTTAATTCGTTAAGGATTGATCTTGCCAAAGCCCGCCTTAGTGTTATTACGTTTAGTGATGAAGCAAAATTACAGATACCCTTTGCTATGTACAACGATAGACGGGATTTCCAAGCAGCCGTTCTGCAATTGCCCTGGATAGGAGGCAATACCTACACCAATAAAGCATTGGAAATGATGCTGAATGAACTCGGGACGAATCGAAATTTTAGACAGGGTACGGATGCACTAACAGTAGGGGTTGTGGTAACAGACGGTGGATCTACTGACCCCTATAGAACCGAAAATGTAGTGAGAAAAATGCATTCGACCGGAATTGAGATGTTTGCTATTGGTAAGTTAGCTACTTTAGTATTTGGTTTTAAAATGTTGCTGGTTGCCGCCCAACAAATTCAGTCTGTGCTTGTCACGTATGGCAGTAGAATAGGGAGGGTTCTTTAACATGCCGACACCTTATGTGACATGGACCTTGGATTTTAATGTCTCATCCGAAGGAAAATGACTTCCAATCATAGCATGGCGCGGATTCTGACTCGCAATCAGGAAGCGCACACGCTAATCACCAGGCCATGGCGGCCCCCAGATGGGATATATATTTTGCCTATGTGTAACTCTTTAGCCAATGAGCAGTGACGGATCTTTATTGTGTTAACATTTTTCTCAAAATCTCTAATGTCACTCTCTCATCCGAAAACCGGCCGCTTCCACCGTGGTAGGCCATAAACCTTCTTGTCTGGGGACAAACAATCACAGAGCTTGCTTCAACGTCTCTCAAAGTTCTGTTTTTCTCTCTTACAGAAAAAATGTTTTTACGGACGTCATTTCGATAAAGTTGAAAGCAAATTAATTAACAGAATTATCTTGGGTTTTTTTTTATCATTATTATTAAGTATTATTATTTATATTCATTATTTTTT